>JAASFO010000909.1:0-11588 GCA_023333815.1 Globisporangium recalcitrans | reverse complement strand
GGGAACGACTGCGCAGACCGCACGTGTCCCTTCGGCTACGCGCACGCAGACACCCCGAAGGGCGACATCGACATGGACCAGTCTCGCATTGCGAGACCAGTCGCAACGAGCGGCTGGATGCTCTTCAACTCGCAGCAGAGCCCGGCAGGCACGTACGAGTACTTCAACCCGGATGCCAAGACCAGCGAGGCGCACTTCTACATGGAGTGCTCGAACAAGGGTATCTGCGACCGCGTCACGGGGCTCTGCGCCTGCTTCGACAGCTACGAAGGCTCCGCCTGCCACCGCACGACGTGTCCGTCCAAGCGCAGCGGCCACGGCACCTGCGAGAGCATCCGCGAGCTCGGCGCGAAGGCTGGAGGCACGCTCTTTGGCATCGAGCACCCGGCGGGTGCCGTGTCGTACGACCTCTGGGACGCCAACTCGACCTACGGCTGTCGCTGCGACCCGTGGTTCCGTGGTCCCGACTGCGCCAAGCGCACGTGCAAAGTGGGCGTCGACCCGCTGTTCCTGGCTGCCGGCACACCGCGCTACGAGACGTTTGTGATCCATGCTTTCACCAGTGCCGGAACCTGGCCAGTCGCCCCTGCAACAGCTCCGTGGATCCGACTCCGCGTGTTTGATTACTACGGCGAGTCGTACCTCACGTCGAAAATCCCGATTCTGGACGACTCACACACGACTCCAGCGACTGCACTAGCAAACGAGATAGCGAATGCAGCTGCGGTAGAGAAAGCACTCAAGGCTATTCCGAACCAGACTTTCCGTGATGTGAACTGCGACTACGTTGGTGTTACGGGGAACGAATTCAGCAACTTCAACTCACTCCGCTCGTCGGTCGTCGGCACGCCAACGCCTGGTAAAGGAATGTCTGTGATTTGCCAGTACAACGACAACCCTGGCAAGCACCGCATACCAGAAGTAGAATCGTTTGTAATCGACACCGCCGCCGATTCCTACGCGTACGTCGTGACCGCGGGGGTGCAGGGCGAGAACGACGAGTGGTTCACGAAACAGACTACAGTCATCGCCACTCCGTGGGCAGGTGGAGAAACGGCATTTACTGCGCTAGGAGTCACCGACCCAACCGGCATATTTACTGCTTCAGGGACTCCAAGACTGCTGAAAATCGGTGCCGACATCGTCTTGGCAACTGCCTGGACTACTTCAGTAGCCACTCTTATTTTCCCGCTCACGAAGACAATTGGCTCGAACACCCAGTGTTCCTGGCAGAGGTGGAGCCCACAGTGGCAGCGCTCACAGGCACCAACACCCAAGTGTATCAGTAGAAGTGGGCAGCGACGAGCTCAGTTTCACTGCGCTGCCAACTTTTCGACAGGCGACTTGCTTTTCTTCCGCAACCAGTTCTTCTACGTGCAGCAAATCTACCCAGACTCTGTCACCCCAACGACTCTTTTCCACGCAAAGCTCGACAAACCGTTTGGAGGAAAGTCGCTCAACGGCGGTCCAAGCACCGCAGGCGATGTTCCGTACAAAGTGGACCTTCCAGTGGACAAAACCAAGATCTTCAACTACGTGTCCGAGTGCTCGGGTCGCGTTTTGTGCTCGACCGACACGGGTGTCTGCACGTGCTTCAAGGGCTACACGAACGACAACTGCAACACGCAGAACATCCTCGCGCTGTAAGGAAACTGGCTCGCACCGGGAGTTTGAAAGCACTTTGACACACTGGCAGCAGCAGCGCATGGGGGCATCTGTCTTGGATCAGGATGCAAGCGCGACTCGAGACTCTGGACTTCGCCTCTCGGGTTGCTCGCTGTGGTGGATGGTGCTGCATCAGTTGGAGTTGGGTAGATTTCTCTTTGAATGCATATGCACATGTGTTTTATTCAAAGTCCCGCATTCTTGCTCATGTTCAGCTTGAGTTATCGTGCGCAGTGCAGTGGGAAAGTGAGGGATGCGCCGCCGCCTGCCTTGGTGCGTTTGTGAAAGCATAATGCAAGTGGACTCAAGTTTCCAGCGAGTGAATATGGATCAAGATGCTCGCTGGAAATGCCGCGAGGACAGAAACAACATCCGAACACGAATCAAGAGATGGCAACCTCTTCTTCAGGTTTTGCATCTGTCTCGAGCCGACCACTTTTCTCGATCCCCGTCACATGCAGCAGGTTGATGAGATGGCGAACCTCGTTTATTCTCCACCCACTCACTCTCACCGAACGGATATCTCTCACATGAGGTTGCACTTGTCACCACCACCACCAGACGCTGAGGACTGTGAACTCGAGCCTGAGCGCGCTTCTCCACCAAGCCACGCCTCGTTTTGCCACCCACCTCGAGTTGCAGCGTCGCTCAGTTTCACTGCGTGTTTCTGTCGTGGGAAGAAAGACGAGAGGTGCTTGTGCTCCTGAAAAGCAACACCTGAGCTCCCACTTCCACTCGAAGCACCACCAGCCCCAGAACTCGGCAGGAGCAGGTCGTGACGCGCGTAGAACAGCAAGTACGCAGCAGACGACGGCGTGAGCTTCTGGATGTTGACTGGGATGCCAACTGCGTCACCGGCGAGCCACCAGTCGTCGCTCTCTGGTTGCTTGATGTGAGCCGTGTAGTGACCCGAACCAATGTCGCCCATGTGGTTCACCATCCCATACAAACTATAGCCCGTGCAGTCCCGTGATGCCGTGTCGAGTGGGAAATTGAGTTCTGTGTGGAGAAATGCCGCTGCTCTCTTGACGCTCTCAGCGTTTGGCTCGTGGGCTGGAAGTGGTCGATTCAGAGACTCTTCTTCTTTGCCTAGAAATGCAGCCAAGTCGAGGTTCTCGATGGAGAAATCCACACAATGGTTCACTTTCTCCCACGAGTAGGAGTCTGAAGCGAGTTCGAAGCGCTTGAGCTGGATGATCAGAGTCGGCGGTACGCTCCAAAGCGAGAGTTCTTTTGTGTGGAGAGACATTGGTGATGAGGCTTCTTGCGTTCGCTTTCGATTCTCTGTATCAGCGGCACTTGGCTCATCCTTCTTCTGGTCTTCACGGTGACTCTGACACTTGGAGCAGTTGGCTTCCACGGTTTCCGAGTTGCACAGGATCTTGAGGCTTCTTTCTAGCGAATGCGAGTTCGTTCGACGAAACGACACATAGCTTGCGTGGTCCTTGATTGATACCATCCCCTGCGTCAGCAGTCACTCGATCTCGTCTCTGCCAATGCGGTGCTTCTCGTCACCACCATCAGCAGCTCCACCAGTGCTGGCAAATGGCTCGAGGTTCCAGTCGATTGCAAACGTGTCGTCCATCTCGAGATCTTCGGTCAGTTCACTGGATCTTGGAACGACGCACCTGATACATTGAGCTGTCCAGTGACAGCGACTGCAGCACTTCCCATCTGCACGAACGCGTCGGATCACGAGCGTGTTGGTGATGTGAGACGACGCTGAGCTGCTTCTGAATGTGCGCGTTGCAAATTATGGTAGAAACCGCTCTTGAGCGATTCGATACAGGAATCTCCCAGTGATACTCGACGTGTGAGCTCTGTGGACACTCGGGAAGCCACACAACGCGAGTCGATGCGGCATTTTGCAGTAGAACGGCACAAACACCTGTCGCCGATGCACGAAGCGGAAGAACAAGACGCGATTGCTGCTGGATGGCGATGAACTTGGCATCACCCGCGAGACAGCACGCATGGGCTTCCCAGATGACAGTTCTTCGCTCAACACCACGTCGTAGCTCGCTGGTGATGGTGATGGTAGCGAATGTGAGGAGAGCAATCGGTCACTCGTCGCCACTGACCGAGGCGAAGATCGTCGTACGGAGGTCACAACACCTTTCACGAATCTGTCGTCGGACGTCCAGACGAGGAGCTCGTCGCCTGAACGGGATTCACGACCCAGTAGAGTTCGTGAGGACTCGATGCGTTCGTCTTCTGTGACATTCTCGAGCTCAAACAAGTCGAGCGCCGATGGTATCGTCACCAAAAGCGTGTCTCGATCAATGTACCCTTGGATGCGGCATCCGTCGACCACACATGCCATGTAGCGTCGTTTGCTGTCTAGCGAGTATGCTTCGTGGTGCAGTTGCTGCTTCATAAGCAACTGGTCGAGCGTCCAGTCCTCACCGACTTGGACGACAGTACTCAGCGATCGAGTACCAGAGTGCGCTGAGGGCTGCGCAAAGTGCACGACGACAATCATGTCGAGCATTCGCGCTGCGTCGTTGGACTTCATGGCGTTTGATCCATCTTCGTCCACAATCGGAAGTTGAAGCGACGAGAATGGCTCAAAGCGCGCCGATTTCGTACCGCACTCGCTGCACGTGAGCACGCTCTTGAACTGACCGCAGAAGAGCGCGGTGAAGGTCGACGGTCGCTGGCGAGACGCGAGATCCACCACTCGTTCGCCACAGTTGAGTCTGGCCGTCCGTCGCTGTCGCTGATCTGAAATCGCAGCAGATTCTGCGGATCACATTCGATGATGCTGGTGGCACTGCGATTGCTGCCATTGCATTGAAAGGTCGCGCCTGAACAACACCGCAAAAGACGCACACATGCGTGACGACTGCATGAGGCTCTCACGCGACAGCATGCAGCTTTGCATACCAGTGTGTCCACATGCTGTAATCTACCGCCTGTCGGCCGAGTGACAGCACGTGCTCACCATTTTCATCAGGTGGCGAAGTTTGGGGCAGTTCGTTTCATGGCAACTGGAGTGATTTGATAGGAACTTCAACTGAAGAGGACGGATTTTATGTGGGTCACACGGAAACCTGTTATCTGTCTCAATGGGTGGGAACATGCTGTACAAGAGGTTTCCCAAAAACACAGAAATGACTCAAGAAGTTAGTGATGATGAGTTCAAGAAAGAGTTGGCAGGTGACAAAGCAAGCCACAGACATGAACGTGGCTTCTTCCCTTCTCGACGTCCGCATAGTGAGCGATCGACAGCACTAGACATAGCAGCATGGCATGCAACAGAGAGACACAAAGAGACGGACTGCATCTTTGTGCGCACAGTCGACTTTCTCTTGGCGTCATTGCATTCTCAGTGTGTTCTCGCCATAAATGCCAAAACACGGTGTCTCGATTTCCCCGTCTCCACTCACACACCAAATCGCAACAAAAGCACAAACCTCACTTGCTATCAACCTCTCCACAAACATATCACCTTGTTTTGCCAATTCAAAAGCAGAGGTGGTCCGCTCTCGAGTTGCTGTTTGGTGAGAGTGTGATCGGAATTTTTCGAACGTGAACGCACCAGCAGCTCAAACCCAAAAAGAACGCGCAGAAAGCTGAAGCGAAGACGTCCTCGACACGCGCTTCACACGCCCGCACGCCTCGATTCCGATGGGACCCACAGACGCGCATGCATCTTCAGCAGCATCACGCGCGCAGTCTGCAATCTGCCGCGGTCTCGTGCGCATCCGCCAGCAGACGCAGCTCAGCAGCTCCAAGCGCGGCGGGAACGCGATTCTACTGGACGCGCGCGGTGGAGCTGGAGGCAGAGGCAATGGCGACGCGAGCCGACTGAACGAAGACGAGTGGTACTTTTGCGTGCTGAAGGCGGACGCTGGCGCTGCGGTCCAGTGGTTCAGCATCCGCGGTGAGGGTGACGTGAGCGATGATGACGATGAAGAGCTTGGACCTGCCGGTGGCAAGAAGCGAAGCGACTCGGTGCTGTTGGCGGCGACTGTGATCTCGCATTTTGAAGTCGTGGACGACTCGAGCGCGTCCGAGAAAGCGCGTGACAGCCAGGATGATGTTGCGGAGAGCGGGTACGAGCGGGAATCGATCGCAGAGTTCAATGGACTGAAGCTGGACGCAGAGGAGTGCACTTTCTACATGGAGGACCACGTCAATGGGGTAAGTCGTGGCGCTGCCATCTCTATACACGTTGTCTAAGGCATTTGTGGTACTAACTGTAATTCGCTGCTTTGCTCTCCATGTTGGCAGTATTCGTATTTGTGCGAAGTCGAGTCGGAAACCGAGCGAGCGAAGTGGACCCAGAGCATCACCGACAAGCTGCAGATCAGTTCGCCAAACTCGAGAGTATCGTCGCCATCATCGTCACCCATTGTCTTCGACTCACAGGACTCGCCTGACACGCGCCAGGCCAAACGCCCGCTGATACGCATGCAGACGTCGAACATGGACGACGACGACGACCCGTTCGGCTTGCTCTCGCTCACGAAATCCGCCTTCAGTTCGACTACAAGCGACGTCGCTGCCACACCCGAAGACGGCGGCGCTCGCATGAACCGCACGGCGCCGGGGTTTTTCACGTTCACCCAGATCGAGATCCGAGAAGAGACGGGTCGCAAGGAAGACGACGTCGAGTCCTCCAAATCGTCGAGCGACTCGACTCCCCGAGCGAACGCCACGCAGCCCGAGCGCTTATCGTCAGTGAACAACAACAACATCTTCAGCAACAGCAGCGCTGGTCGACTATCAGCAGCAGCAGCATCAGCCGCGCCGTCCAAGAACCATTGTCTGCGCTGCCAGAAACGCATCGGCAGTCTCTTCCGGTCTGCCAAAGTGTGCTCTTCTTGCGACAACCGCTTCTGCCGCTTGCACTGCAAGCAGTACGCGATCATCACGTCGCTGCCGAAACCAAAGAACAAGAAGAAAGCCAACGCCGCCAAGAAACTCACGCTCGTGTGCGTCGACTGCCTCGTTCGCCAGAAGCTGCTCACGTCGATCTGCGAGCTGACCACGTACTACGAAGCGGTGGTGGAGGTGGGCGGCATGTCGCGGCTCGTGCGCTGGAAGTTCTTTGCGCAGAAGTCCAAGCTCGACCTCGCAAAGCACGTGCAGTGCTGGGAACTCGGTCCACTGAGTCTGCTGTCGGCGATGTTCAAGTACCGGCAGCACCCGTTCATGTTTGTCGTCGTGCTGGCGCAGCTTGTCAAGAATGTCGAGTACTGTGTCGAGACCATGGACTTTTACTGGCCGCAGTTCCTCCAGTGGGGGTTCATCCACTTGGCGGACGCGCCGCCGAGTGTGCAGACCCACTACCTGTTCTTCCTCGCTGCGACGTGTCGACGCTGCGTACATTTGGCCGTGAAGGCGACCTGGGAGTGCATTGCCGCGCACTGGGACGCGATGACCAGTGGCGCATTCGAGCGTGGCCATTTCATCATCTACATGCTGTTCTTCGTGACGCAAGTGAGCTTTGGCGAAGCGCGCAGCGTGCTGCACCAGCTGTTGTTCTCTGCCGCCCCAGCGCACCAGCTCAATGAGCTCGAGACATTGCTGACGAAGTTGTACGGTGTCACACGCGAGGTTTACGTCGTGTCGATGCGCGACTCGCCGTACTTCTCGTGGCTGCTGGCGCGTTCCGAGGAAGAGATTCTCGCAAGTTCATTGAATGTGCGCCAGCAACTGTTTGTGAACCGCGACTTTCTCGACCCGTTCCCAGTCGACAGCACGAATCTCGAGCAGCAGCAAGCTGCCCTCGTCGCGCGCAAATCCCTGGACCTCGCGCACTTGGTCGATACAAAAGTGAACATTGTGAACGCCCCCGCGCTGCACATTTTCAGCGACGTGATGCAGCTGGTGCGGTTTTTGGTGGACCTGACGACGTTCCTGAAAGAGAGCACGCCTGTGCCGTCGGAGCGCAAGTTGCGGTTGCCAAATCTGCTGGAGGAGATGATCGAGGGTCAACACATCCGTCCCGAATCGTACCTGCCTCTTGTGCCGATTGTCTCGACACTGCACCGTGTTGTGAATGTGTTGACGGACGAAGGGACCGTGTTCTCGACCAAAGTGCGCGCACCGACACTCGTGTTCTTCGAAGTGATCGATTCCGATATCAGCGATGTCGCGCTGCGGGAGTACTTCCGCAAAAACACCAACCCGCACGCTCAGTCTGCTGTTCGCCACCGGCGATCGACGAGCGTCCCAGTCGCCAGGCATTTCGGTGAGGATGATCATTGCAGTAACGGAAGTGTGGCGCGCTGGGACTCGCACCTGGACGTGCTCAACTTTCTCGACGCGAGCATTGTCGAGGCGTACGTTGTCGACCTGGTGCCTTCGAATGGCGAGGACGAGTCAAACAGCGACTCGCTCTTTGAAGACCCCGAGGGGCTCCAACTTTCCAAACCTTCTTCGGCTTCTGCAATGGCGCCATCGTCGCAGCAGAGTGCAGAGGATATTGTTGGTGTGATGGACGATTCGGAGGAGGCTGAGAATGACCGGCAGAGGTGGACAAGCTTGGCGGCAGAGAAGATCGGAGTCGTTCCGTCTTCTTCAAGCTCATCGTCCGCTGCATCATCCAGAGTGGGTGAGCCGTGCCGGTTCTTTGGCGAACGCTTCGAGCAAATGAAGGAGCGCATCCGCTGCCAGAGCCATTTCGCGAAATACCCGGGCTGGTCCGTGCTCCCGGTGATCGCAAAGAGCTTTGACGACATGCGCCAAGAGGTGTTTGTGCTCCAGGGGCTCAAGATCTGCCAGCTGATCTTCCAAAAGCACAAGCTGGACCTCTGGCTGCGCTACTACAGGTAAGGAATGGCTCATGCTCCCCTGATTGTTCATCCGGATCCAGGTGGTAACCTTGATCTCTCTCTCTCGTTTCTCTCTCTCTTGTGGTTGATCAGCATCGTCTGCGCTGGTAAAGACTGCGGCTTGCTGGAAGTGATCACTGACGCGCAGTCGCTCGATGCGCTCAAGAAGAAAGCTGGGAGCTCTGGGAAATCGTTCCTGCAGATCTTCGAAGAAGCGTGCGGACGCAACCCCATCACGGGACAGCTGGACCCGATCAAGCTCGAGGAAGCGCACCAGAACTTCATTGTGAGCATGGCGGCGTACAGTCTCTTCTCGTACGTGTTCTTGATCAAAGACCGACACAACGGCAACATCCTTCTCGACACGGAGGGCCACATTGTGCACATCGACTTTGGTTTCGTGCTCGGCATCGCTCCGGGGAACACGTTCAGTCTCGAAACCGCGCCGTTCAAGCTCACGAACGACATGGTCGACGTCATCGGCCACCCGGGCTCGAAAGGTTTTGAAACGTACAAGCAGCTGATCCACCAGGGGCTCGTCGCGCTGCACCTGGAGGCCAAGCAGATCCTCTCGCTCGTGTACCTGTCGTCAAAGGACTCGAGCTTTCCCTGTTTCACCGCCACGTCGCGCGCGCGGATCATCCGGAGACTCGAGCGACGGCTCTGCGTGGGTTGGACGCTGTCGGACGTCGCGAACACAGCGTCGCGGATTGTGGACAAGAGCTACAACCACCTGGGCACGAAGCAGTACGACTGGTTCCAGCAGCTCACGAACGGCATCGCGCCATAGACCAACTCGGATTTTGCTTGCTTGGTTGAAAATGTCGAGGAGTCTTTCTGTGCTGCAAAATGGTAGCACTTCAAAGTATTTAAAATGGAGGATCGATCCTGTCGCACGCTGAATGAAAAGTAGTATGAGCAGTTTTATCAATGCGGCACCAAAGAGTAAGCGTCAATTAAGAAGCGCAGTTATGGACAATGAACAGCCAACCGATCAGCTTTTGTCCACGACACACTCCTGCTTGAAGGCTGGATGGACAGAGCCAATTCCTCCAGAGCTCAGTGGCGACTCTTCTTCTTCTTCTTCTTCTTCGAGTCGGACTTGCTGCCGCGATGGCTCTTCTTCTCGCTCTTGTGGTGCTTCTTCTTCTTCTTCTTGGAGCTCTTGGACGACCGCTTCTCCTCCGTCTTCTTGCTCTTCTTGCGCGGCGACGGAGAGCGCGACAACGACGCGTCTCTCTCGCGCTTGCGTTTACTCGATCGCTCGGCGCTTCGGCTTCGACTCGCACTGCGACTCACGCTGCGGCGGTGGCGATGGTGGTCGCAATCAGCACTGCGGCTTCGACTGCGACCTCTGCCACGAGCACCGTCGTCTTTCTTTCGAGATGGACCACGGCGATCAGGGCTGGCGCTTTTGCTGCGAGAGGTCGATCTTCTTCGGTGGCGACGCTCGCGAGGGCTCTCACTGCGCGATCTGCTTCTGCTTTTGCTACGAGCAGCTCTGCGCTCAGGACTGCGACTCTTGCTTCGACTGTGTCTCGACGAGGCGCGGGGCTTCTTGGACGACGAAGAAGGACGGCGCGAGCGCTTTCTGTCGTCGTCCGAAGCCTCGTCTTCTGATGACGACGGCGCCGAGTCTTCTTCATCGCTTGACGAATCCTACACGGCGAAGAAAGGTATGGTGATTCAGCCATGCGATCTTGAATCGTGCATTTGCATAGTTCGCAATAGAGCACCACGTACCGATGAACCCGATGACGAGGACACTTTGCGCTGGTCTTCATTCCCGAGATGGTTTCGGCACTGGAACGTGAGATGGCCGACCATGCCGCACTGCTCAAAAGCAAGCCATTTCATGCAACAAACACACAGGCATCCGCATTAGAAAGCAAAACCCAAACGCTGTGTGAACGCACACACATGCAAAGCACCGCTGTACCTTTTTGCAAGCTCCGCGCACGTCGTTCTGCATTCCGTTGTCGATCGATTCGCATTAAGCAGCAGCCACCATTAGACAACACATACGATCGATTCGCGCGATCAATACAGACAGTAGCAAAATGGAAGAGCAAGACATACCGACTTGTTGGAGAGCTTTGCGAGCGCCATGAGCCCTTTCGCCTGCTCATACGACGTCTCCGAGACCTGCTTCTCCTCATCCTGCACAGTGTTCAACACACACAAAAGCCATCGTCAGAGTTCCAGTCCATTCCGTCTGTCGTCCAACCACCAACAAGAAACACACGCGCGACGCACCTCTGCGGCGTAGGGGTCGTAGCCGATGGTGTTCTTCCAGATGCCCGTCATCTTGAGCGCCGCGCTGCTGTGCATGCGGTTGTTGTGCGGCATGCGCACGCGTCCAGGTGCCGACGGCATCCTCACTTGTCCTTCGCTCTGATCCACTCTCTTTGCTTTCGACTTTTGCAAGTGCTGATCAAAGTGCGAAATGGTGCAAGGGCGAACTTATCACGGAGCTCTGTCTTTGTTCTTTTTTACAAATGTTTCTCCTCATCAATATCCAACAACCTGTAAAACTATAAAAACCAAATGAAGAGTGTGTCATAATTCAGTCGACGATCCTTAGCACCATCGAAATGGATCATGACCTGAGGAGAGAATTGGTTGTCACTAGTGCACATGCACGAGGTGAAGTTCCGTTCTCCTCTCTCTCTATTGCCCAGAGTCCAATCCGTTCGGTTCATCTATCGGACTTTGAGTTGAAGATGCAGGTGATGGAGTTCGTCCTCACATCAGATAATACTTTGAAATTTATTGCGAGTTGGGACTTTCGCCCAAGAACTACAACTAGAAACACGATCCACCTGGACCACCTATTCCATTCACCACTAGCTCCATGGTGCAACGCCCTCCTGCTTGGCGTCTGGCGAGTACACTGGGTAGTCGATGTACCCAGCGCCGCCCAGAGTCGTGTCCCAGTAGTGCTCGTACGGAGGCTCGGCGGCCAGCGGCCAGTCGTTCGCGAAGCGCTCGACCAGGTCCGGGTTCGAAATGTACGACCGGCCAAAGGACACAAAGTCCGCGGCACCCGACCGGATCACGTCCTCGGCAGTGTCGCGATTGTAGCTGTTGTTCGCCAGCACCAAGCCTTTGAAGTGCTTCTTGGCGTCGGACGCAGTG
>JAASFO010000908.1:0-11619 GCA_023333815.1 Globisporangium recalcitrans | reverse complement strand
CACAATTGCGGATGCTCGCAACTCCAAGAAGGCAAAGGCTGCGACGACGGCGACGACGAAGAAGAGGTTCGTGTCTGCCGCAGCAGAAGCGCGCTTCAAGAAGAACCAGGCGAACGACGAGAAAAAGAGGAAGAGGCTGCGCGAAAAGCTGATGGCATCGTACCTGCGAATCGTGACACCACAGCAAACTACCAACACTGCCAGCGCTGACGATGGAGATGGCGTGAAAGGATCGCCGCAAAAGCAACCCGGTCTCAATAATGTGGGAGCTCTATTCAGTCTCGAGGACACGACCCGTTGGAGACTCGAGCGAGAAGTGGAGCAAATGAAGCAGCGACGCGTGATCCGGAAAGAGCGACAGACGCAAGTGTTGTCTCTCAAGAAGCAGCAGGAAATGCTCGCAACCTTTCGCACAGAGCTCACCAAGTTCTTTTTGAGCCAGATTGAGTGCAGCACTGAACTGCAGCAGCAGCGGATCTTGCTGCTCTCGTCGCCTCAGCAGCTCGCAGAAATGGAAAACAAGCGCAAGAAGAACATGGAGCCCGAGATCGCATAGCGGTACGCGAAGGAGCAGCAGACCGCCAGAGCTGACAACCTGAGCAACATACACAAGGTGTTTGTATTGATCGACGAGGCTGCTCAGGGCAAGCTCCACTTGCTGCAGATCCTGTTCGGCATTTTCACACTCGAGTAAGTCTTTGGGTTTAATGGTGCTATGTGATATTTGTCAGCAATTTGCACGCCTAACAAGTAACCAAACGATGTGCTAGGCGATCGCAGCACTACGCACTGAAAGTACGCGGGCTTGCAGAGCTGATCAATGCGCAAGAGATCCAGAAGTTTGTGATCGACTTTGTGTCGAGCTCGCATATTCGTGACTACGCAGTGACCATGGACGAGTTCGTTGACTTTGTGGCGATAATCGAGGACGTGGTGGATCACTACACGAGTGTTCAGACCGCTGTGAAAGAAGCCGAGGACGAAATCGAAGCCTCGCTGGAAGCTGCAGCCTCAAAGCCAGGGACAAGCCTACTTCGCGCGCGAGTGGGGATCGTCTCCAAGAAAAAGGTGGAGCAAGAAATCGCCGCTTTGAAGGCAACCGAGGACCAGATCCGCTTGCGCCAAGAACAAGAGCAGCAAGAAGCTTTTCGCTCAGATGAGAGTTACGCGCTGACGCCGAAAGAAGTGTGGGAGAAGAACCACCACCACCGCTTCATCAGAGTTGGCGAAAGTCTGCCGTTGTACTGCTGTTTATGCCGGCGAAGAAAATGGGAGCTCGAGAGGCGAGAATACGAAGAGCGCGAGAGTGTGCATCGCAGCCATTGGGCTTCGCGATATCCTCTAAAGACGGAGGAAGAGGAGCTGAAGCTTGCAGCGAAGGACGACCCGAAGCCACCTGTCGAAGACTCCACTCCCGCGGCTCAAGAGAGTGTCAGCACAGAAAACATGAGCGCTACCGCCATAGCAGAAGTCGGTATTTGCGCGGAGACGGATGCTCTGAGCGCACATTCACACCCGCCGAGCCTCTCTGAAGAGGATGCAATCGTCTTTGAGATCGTGCGATCTCTGGTGGCTTTGACCGAGCGCATGATGAGCCAAGACCCCGCGTCTGAAAGCAAGAGCCCCAAGCGACGAGTGCACAAAAAAGTCGATCGAAGTAACCTTAAAAGCCCAACGCGCAAGAAACGCAAAGACAAAAAGTCCAAGACAAACAGAAGCGAAGCAGACGCCAAACTGCAACTAGCGATGCAGGTTTTCGAAAGCGAAGAGAGCGAACGGAAGACGATGCACGCTGAAGAAGTGCAGATGATGCTCTTGCTGGAACGAAATCGACGAGCCATGGAGCGACCGCTGCTGCAAGTGCAAGACGCAGCATACAACCCGTTCATCCGGATGCTCAGCCACATCGTCGATCCGACGTCGTTCCTGTATCGACTCCAGTTTCTGCGGTGCCTTCTATTCGCGCAACCACAGCAATTGGTGCTCCAGATGCTGGATCGCTCGGAGAATACTCTGAGCGACGGATCGAGCGCCAACTACTTTATCCTCCAAACCGTCCCGTGTCGAAACGAGAGCGAAGGCAGCCACATGTTCAAGCAGCTCAAACTGATGGAAGAGAAGCTAAGGAGCCCGTTTGTGGTGAAAGTCGTGTCTGTGTCCAGACACACGTTCCAGTTTTTCGCCGACTCGGGTATGCTCGTGGAGTGCTGGCCGATCATGTTCGTCGCAACCGAGTACTTCCCAGCAGGATCGTGGCTGCGGCATTTCCGAAAACACTACATCGAAAGCCAGGACGACAAACCAGCGCCAGCGTACGGCAATGTGGAGCAGCACCTGCTCGCGACTTTCCGTGAAGTCGCCGCTGGGTTAGCAGCGATGCACAGTCTCGGGGTCTTCCATCTCGACCTCAACCTAGACAACATCTACGTGAGCCATTTCGAGAGTAATGGTCGTCCGCATGTGGAGATATCGGGGTTCTTGTGCTGCAAAGTGGCGTTTACAGACGAGCAACTGAGAACAGGAGCGCTCAAGGAAGGCAAAGAGATCACAGCGAAAGCAGACGTGTGGATGCTCGGATGCGCTCTGTACGAAGCGCTTGTGATGTGGCAGAAACAGCAGCTGCAGGTGTACAACGCAACCACAAATCGAGCTGAAGAGAAGCTGCTGCTGCAAGACGAGAAAGTGGCCATGCACTTGAAAACCATCCAGGAGATCCTGCAGGAGATCCCGATCTCCGCGAGTCCGACGATGCGGTCGCTGCTACGAATGCTTCTCCAGCCGGATCCAGCGCAGCGTCTGCAGATGACCCAAGTCACCGACTACCTCTCGTTTTGCAGGGACACAAGCCTAATGAGCTATGGCTGAAACTTGTGCACGCAGTCACTGGCGTTTGAGCATCTCATTCCGCATTTGTATGCCAGGACAAAGCCGAAGCGATTCCCAGCGATGCATGCTGTGTGAGCTGGTCGGTTTGGAAAACGGAGCACCTGAAAATAGCGCGCGCGCAGCCAAGTGCGGGTTAGCATTACGTGCAACGACTCGCGCTTGGTGAACAGCAACAGCAAGTCGCGGCGTTCAAGTGACGCGCGGTTTCGTGCTCATTTCGAAGTCGGATCGCTCCGTTTTTGTATTTTTCGCAAAAGCGCAATTCCCGATCAGTCGCAGGCGTCGGTTGAGTGCAAGGAGCAGAACTCGGATCAAGCGAGCGCGCGCAGAAGAGTCGTTGGGTTCGAGCAATCCCCAGACGTCCCAAGCCACTTTGCGCGTCTGTCTTCTTGCGAAAGCTGGACGTAACCTTGCTGCTGCAATGCCTTCAGATGACGCCGGGTCCCGCCAGAAAGTGACTCTCAAGGAGCTGTTCCAAGCCGCGCAGCAAGATGACTTCCAGACCGTGAAGGACTATCTGCAGATCGTGCTGCATGGCGATGGCGACGTCAGCAGCTCGTCTTCTCCCAGCAAAAACGACCAGCGCGCTGTGGTCAAGTCCCTGCTGGAATCAAAGACCAAGAACACGCTGCTGCACTACGCGTGCGACAACGGCAACCTGGACGCGTGCAAGTTCCTGCTCATGCTCGACGGGGTGACGGAAAGCTTCCTTAACGAACCAAATGCGTTCGGCCACACGCCGCTCTTCTATGCGTCCAGTAGTGGCAAGCTGCCGCTCGTCAAGTGGCTCATCTCGAACGGCGCAGACATCGACACTGACTACAGCGACCACAGCGACATTGTCCCCCGCGAAGGAGACCACGGGATCTTCACGCCGCTGCAGATCGCGTGCTTCAATGGCCACGAAGATGTCGTGAACTTCCTAGTGGAATGCAACGCCGAGCTCTCGGGAACGCGCCGCAATGGCAAAACGCCGTTGCATTTCGCGAGTTCCCAGAACCACAAGGGTGTCGTCAAGATCCTGTTGGAAGCTGGCGCCGATGTCCATGCCTGTGACGACGAGAGTAAGACTCCGGTTGACGTCGCGGAAGCCTCGATGCTGGCTACTCTTTTACCGGACGAGCACGGCGGTGGCGACGACAACGACGATGTCCGCACTGTAGCGATCGATTTGCTGGTGCAGTGTTTGCTGATTCGATGCGAGCAATCCGGTACGTACTATCTCATTGATCTCATTTGAGCTGCTGGTGCTGTTGTTTCCTCATCGCTCGTGTGTACTATTGGATGGTAGAAATGAGCGGATCCGTCGATGAAATCTACGAGCAGATGAAGAGCTGGAGCGGATCGATCTTCAAACAGCAGAACCAGCCTCTGAAGCCGTCGATCCAGGCGAAGATCAGCACTGGACTGAAGAACGCGCTTGAAGGTAGTAAACGCTTGAACAGCCTAGCGTCAGCCGAAGGCGGTCAAGAGCGAGCTACAGCAGCCAGCAGTGCAACGGCAAAGGCGACGACCACTACGATGTTTGACGAGCTGACACCGCCATGTCAGTTCATCTGCGACAGCGGCGTCGTCGCCACTCCTTGCTGGAGAACTACTCAAGCTCTTCACATTGCTGATCAAAGAAGCCCACACGAGCAGCTCGTCTTCAGCACCAATATCATCAACAGCAGGAGCGGCTGGGTAGCGTCCCGATCTCGCGCCGATTCTCGACTTGATCCGCCCAGCGTTCGAGAACAAGCACGTCGACGTCCGCAATGGCGCAATCGCAACTTACGCGGCGATCTACGAAGTCGCAAACGGAGCCAACGATGAATCGTACGGGAGAGGCATCGACTTGAACGGCTTTTTGGCGCAGACGAAGCCTGCGATCCGCGAGGCAATCACGAGGAGCGTCGTCCAGATCAACAAACCCTGCCGTCTTCAGCTTCAACAACCGATGGCTCCGAGTCCATTGCGCCAGAGATCGACAGCGCGCGACAGCAGTCACTGGCGCTGGATGTCAACAAGCTGACGCAGATATGCGGGAGTCAAATCGTGACGTTGCTCACGTCCATTTCGCCTGCGTCTCGCTGTCAGGGCGTCGACAAACTGATAGACATGTATCTCGAGTCCCCTCGGCACGCGAACTGCAAGGCGCGTGGGAGATCTCGTGTCTTCTCGCCAAGCAGCTGCTTCTCGATGGCACACCGTCTGTCTGCTTGTCTGCGTTTGAGCTGCTTGAGCTCCTCGTGGACCCACCAGAGAGCGGAGTGGTGTGTGCTGAGTACGCGATCCCATGGGGGGAGTGGGGCGTCCACTTGGTTCTCGGCTCGACCGTCCGCAGTGTGGTCCAGCAAACCGCGAACGAGAGTGTCCGCGTGCGATCGAGAGCAAAGTCGCTGCTTCACGTCGTCGCGACGAAGAACTCGGCTGGCAAAAGCGCAGTCTGCAATGCGGTGCTAAGTGCCCCTGAGCAGAGCGACCTGACAAATGAAAAGTCCAAGCGCGCGAAGAAGATCGCGGTCACGGAAATGCGGTGGCAGACGGTGGTGCGGCTTAAATTGCTCTACGACTTTCTGGCGACAAGCAGCAACAGTCACGGCAATGGCGGTGCGGCTGGTCGTGGAGCCGGCGAAACAAACGCACGGCGCAAGTCTTCGAGCGGGTCTTCGTCAAAGTCGTCGTCAAGCGAGCCGCTGGGTGTGGAGAACGTCGTCCCGTTCCTGGGGTCGTGCACCACGCAACCGAGTCCGTCCATTCGAGCAGCGTCACTCAAGATCATGGACTTTTTGAGAGAAACACGCTCCGAGGATCTGCAAAAGTTCATCCAGGATAGCTGCTCTGCAGCTCTTCAGCGACGTCTTCGCTGCTTGCTCAGTGATGGCGACGATGGCGAGGCAAACAATGCCGACCATTTCAATGCGGACGATGCGACGTGTGTCCGCGGAAGTCGGTCGTCCCATGTGCGTCGCATCGCAGCACTGCAACCACCACGATCTGTCCCCGTGGAAGAAACAAAGATGGCTGTCGACGTGTTCCCGCCGCCGCACTCAGCACCAGAGAAAAGCCGACGATCTGGGGACGGTGATGGCGACGACTCGATGAACGACGGGTCGTACGTGGTGATGCACCGTGGAGATCGGGGTGAGAGTCGAGGAGGAAGCAGTCACAGTCGCCACCTTCCCATCCAACAGCAGCAGCAACAGCCGCACGTGCCGATTTGGCTGGAGCAGTCGTCACGGAAAGGAGCGGGGTTGTATGGAGACGGCGAGCCAGAGTCTGCGATCGGAGGCGGCGCCGCTGGGCTGATGAAGATGCGGCGAAAGAGCAGCTACCGGAGCAACAACGGCGAAGACAACGACAACGACGATCGCTCACGCGCCGCCGCCCCCGCTCGATATTCAAGCGTCCAAGGGTACTAGTATATCCGCAAAAATGGTGTGGCTTTGGTGCAAGCAAAGAGAAGAGAAGCATGCTCGAAAAAGGGGCAATGGCAGGTTCTCCATGTTCCTTTACCCCGATAACGAGTCCACAACAAGAATACAAGCACACGTACCTTTCTCACTCACTCAATCTCAACTGCTGTGTCAGCTGAGCTTCCCGCACCAGCAGCAGCAGGCGTCTCTTTCGCTTTCTTCTTTGGCGGACTGGAGCGGATGCTGCGTGTTTGCTCCTCTTGCTTCGCAGCATCGCCATCTTCGTCAAACTTGAAAGACGCGAGCAGCCCAAAGTGGTCGGACGCCCACAGCCCTTCGCTGATCGGCTCTTTGCCGACAACCTCAATGTTCTCGAGCACAGCAGCGGACGATTCGGCAAATGGCTCTCGCAGTTGGGCTCCAGCGTAGAAATACATGCGGTCGAGACGGCTCTGGAACGCTTTGCTGGACACGAGCGCGTTCGCTTTGCCGTCAAAAGTGCAGCCGTTCTCCTCCGTGTTGCCGTCCACAGAGAGCCACAGATCTTTCCAGCCAGAGGGCAACCCAAGTGTCGCCAGATCAATCTTGTCCGCCGCCGCTGGTGCTGTTGGTGTGGTTTTTGAGCCATTGCTGCTGCTGCTGCTCTCCTGCTGAGAGGATGAGACCGACAAACTCTGTAGCACCTGCTTCTCTTCGGACGTCGCAGTGGCGAGAAAGCACTTTTCGTGGAACCACAGGCGGATCTCGAGCTGCTTGCCGCCCGGGAGCGTGTCTTTCGCCATTTTGCCCACGCGCACGGCGTCTTTTGCGATGACCTCGCCGCATTTCCGGCACTTGGAGCGCGCGCTCTTGGCCTTTTCCACCTCGAGGTCTGCGATCGCGCCGCCCAGTTCCGGGTCCAGCACTTTCATGTCGGCGCGCATGAGGTTCGTGTCGCCCATGAAGATCGCGCCGAGACTCGTCGTTTTTGTGCCGTTGCTCTTCTCGACGCGCTCTTCGAGAAAGCCCATGGCTTCTCTCAGCTGCGACACACGCGCGCGGCTGAACTGCGGCATGCTCTCAAGGTGGGACGTGCCCACAAAGAGGCTCTTGCCCGGCGCCACTTCGACCTGCATGGCCACGAGCTCGCGACCCATGCCAGAGTTGGCGAACGGCAGCGTCTCGAGCGCGAGTACGGGCAGCGCGCTGAAAAGCACGACGAAGTACGCCTCGGAGAACGGCAGCGCCACGTCCACGCTGCAGTCGTAGAACTTGGTCCAGTGCTGCATAAAGGCATCCACACAGAGACAAGTCGCTTATCGATTATGGAGGGAGCTCTTTGGGTTGATGCAACGACTCGTTGGAATGAAGGAGCACCTGCTTCTTGAGCATCTCAAGCGAGGCGCGCGTGACTTCCTGGAAGCCCACGATCGCGGGCCGCGCACGCTCGATGACGCGGCCGATCGCCTTCATGCGCAGCTCCATGCACACGGGCTCGAAGAAGACGTTGTACGTCAGCACGCGCAGCTTCATCCTTCAGCTCGTCTTCGTCACTTGCACTCTTGTCGAATGAAGAACTGGTTTCCTGATACCGGTAGTGGATCGTACAGTAGCAACGCTTTCATAGAGGTGTATGAATCTTTGATTCTTGCGGCTTCGATAATGAGTCGGAGGACTGTGATTGCATGTTTATCGACATAACTGTATGCAAAAAGAGAATGCTTGCTCTAAAGAGACAAGATACTGCTCTTGTAGAGGAAGACGCACCTGAAGCGACGCACTGTGAGGAAAATGACGATGCATTTGGCGGAGCTCTTCGCTCAAAGTGCGACAGGCGATGGAGACTGCAGAGGACGAGCTGCTGCTAGAGCTGCTGCCTGCAGACGAAGGAGATACAGACGGCAATGGCAAAGGAGAGGACGGTGCACTGCCCGTTCTGAGCGACGGCAAAGACTTGGAGCCGCCGTTGCCGACGCGAGCGCCATTCGCAATGGCATGTCTGGTGGCGAAGGACAGACTCATCGAAGAGGAAACAACAGCACAACAAGTCGAGGCTCCATTGCTGCAAGCTGTGCCGTCCCAGCACCGGCAGCACCACGACCACAACCGGGTACGACCGCTCTCGATGGGAGCAGCGAGTGGAGCAGCTCACGAAGAACGGGTCGCCGCGCATCTGCTGGATCAATTGGACACGTTCTCAAAGAGACTCGCAGTCTCGAAACTCCACACGAGAGCACTGCGAGAGCCTTCAATGGCGCCGATGGATCTCGCACCGGGGATACGGAAGAGGAGGGAGAAGAAAGAGCGACCGAGCCTCCTGGTCATAACGCTAAAGAGCAGAGTCTGCACGTGGAGCAAGAGTCTCAGCTACCGACACGCACTCGGCATCGCCAAGAGTCTCCGTCACTAATGTCACTGAATCAGCCAATAGTCCCACCTGATCTACCAGATGGAGATGCTCGCTCGGCTGCTGATAAGAAGGTGCTGAATGCAATACGACCAGACATGACGGCAGAAGCAAAGATGCCATCGCTCAATCGAGCAAGCGAATCAAGTGTCTACAGAGAGTGCAGTCGTCCCTTTGCGCCACTCGTTTATGACTGAGGTGCACGAGAGCAGCTCTCTTGAACCCAGTGTAGATGAAGCTGCTGCTATGGAACCCGCAGTCTCTAGTGATGCCGACGACCAGAACCTGGAGCACGAGCTGTCTCAAAGCACAGCAGCTGAGCCTGAGAGCGAATGGATCGCGTGCGTCGTCGACACGGTCGAGTCCTACTACTACAAACCGCAGACCCAGGGATCCCAGTGGACGCCTCCATTACGTACAGCGACCCAGACTGGTGGCAGTCCAGTAGCTGCTGACCCTAGTTCGTCCGATGCTAGAACTGCCGCCCCTTTTTCTTCGCATTCGAGGGACGCGCTGTTCGCTGCTGTCGCTGGCGTCGAGCCGTTCGCGAGTCAATTGCAGGCGATGCTGCAATCTGGAGCGAGCGTCCACGAGGTCACCGACACTGGTCTCACCCTTCTCCGCGCTGCTTGTCAGTGTGGCAACACACACGCTGCGTCGACGCTTCTTTACTATGGTGCAAGACCGGATGGCGTCGCTGGTCCTAACAGCTCTCTAGCGAATGCTCAGCCTGCAGTCCCACTCTTCACAGCCTGTCGACACAACCAAGTTGAGCTGATCCAGCTTCTTCTCGACTACGGAGCTCAATTGACCGCCACAGACAGAGACGGGAACTCGCTCTTGCACGCTTCGATCGCCTCACAGAGCCAAGATGCGCTGCTGTGCCTGCTCGACCTGACCAGCTCATCTACCGATTTGCTAAACCATCCCAACCATGACGGCGAGACGCCACTGCATTTCGCAGCGAAAGCTGGGTACTCGGATGCAGTACGAGCGTTGCTGCGGTACGGTGCAGCGACCGACGTGAATGACTCACTGGGACGCACGCCACTCGTGCTGAGCATCATGGAGAACCAGGTTGAATGCGTCCAACTGTTGCAGACAACTGACGAGAAACCGGACAATGTGGAAACTCGGGACTCCTATGAAGAGACTGGAGGCAGACAATATACTGCGACTGGCGCACCAGCGGCGACAGTGGGAAAGGACGAGGTGGCAATGCCCAGCACAAGCCTGGATCAGCTGCAGACATACATTTTCCAGCTGCTGTCCAGTTCAGAGGGAACCCCAGAGCTCCAGCAAGCTCTGTACCATTTTTGCAACCAGAGTCGGCAGCAGATGAGTTCGCTAGCGACAGAGCTTCAGGTACGGATCTCCGTCGTTCTCACGGACTGATGGGGATCGGGGATGTATTACTCGCAACTCCGAAGTAGAACGCTGACTGTGTGGTTGTCGTGATCTGAGACAGGACCTCAAACAGCACGAAGTCGAACAGAAAGCTCAGATCGGAATGCTCACGTTCGAGAATGCCAAAGTCTCAGAAGAGCTCTCTATGGCAGCGTGACTGCTTGTGTGGTGCCTGGTTGAACCAGAGAGCGGCTCAATTGCAAATCTTGTTCGGGTCTCTGAATCTCGTTTGTGTGTGTTTAGGAACGAGAGGAGCAGTCTCGTGTCCAAGAGCTGCTCGAGTCCCAGCAACTGGAGTTAGAGACACTACGCGCCTCGCGCTGCGAAATGCTGGACGGCATCGCGAGAACGGCGCAGGAGAGGCTGAAACGCGAGCGCGCTGAGCACACGCACTACGAGGAGCAGCTGCAGACGCACTTGCGCTCCGCAGTGGGGATGAGAACGAGAACCACGAAGAAGAAGATGCCGTTGAGATTATGTACTCGCTTGAGGTTTCGCAGACTGACTCGGTGCTGCTGGCGTCACTCCGTCGTCACGAACCCCTCAAGCCCCCGCCTGGGATCGAAGCGGAGCTGCAGAGAGCCAAGCTGCAGCTGCAGCGACCCGCGATGCTCGCTACGAGAAACTACGTGAACAACGACGACAATGATGGCGGCAGCGGCCACTCGATGAGCGATAGAGAAGCTCCTGGCGACAGTGTTCAGCAGCAGCAGAGCTTTGTGGCAGCAGACCGGTCGCGCATGGCAATGGCTGCTGCGCAGAAGAAGGCGGCGAGCTCAACGCCAAGCTCCCACCTGCGCGCGCGATACGTCGACACGTTCAACCCGGCGTAAGCAATCAAGCATCCAAACAGCCCAAACAACGCGGAGATCAATCCTTCGAGCGATAGCATCATATCACGCTTGGAGGAAAAGTGTAGCCATGTGCAGCTTCAAGAATCGCCTCATTGCAGTTCAGATTGTCATGGTTGTCTAATCATGTACAGTACAGTCACCAGACTTTGTACCCTCACAACAGGCATGACATCTTGACGATGATGAAGCGTTGACAAGGAGTCCATCAAGCGTCAATGCGCCTTGTCTATCCATGTGTGGATGTGGGCATGGGATGCAACAGCAGCAGCAAACAAAAGGCTCGCAAGCTCCAGCAGCAAGCGAACTTGTTGACACCTCTGCAAGCAGTCGCCTGTTGCCTCCCGAACCGACGCAGCAAAGTCCAGTGAAAGAAATCGTTGAAAGCTGTTACAATTGACTGGCGCGCACGCAAGTGAGAGGCTGTCGTGTCTCTCACAAAAGCAAGCCAAGGTGTGCATGACTGAATGCTTGACTGAATGCATGACTGAGTCCCCCCGTTCGCAAGATTCTGTCGATTCATTCAACCTGATTGGTGCGAGATCGAGACAAAACAAACATCAAGTTCGTCAACACAAGAAGAAGGCGACTTGCAGGAGGAAACACAAACAGGCACAACTGCTGGTCAGCTGGTCTGTGAGCTCTGGAGGAGGAGCAAAATGCATGCACGCAAACTGCGCTTGTGGCGCAT
>JAASFO010000907.1:0-11628 GCA_023333815.1 Globisporangium recalcitrans | reverse complement strand
GTGCTTCTTGTGCTTGGCGGCTTCGATGATCTGCTCCGCGTGCTTGTCAGTGGGCGAGCAGATGATCACGGCGTCGATCTCTGGGTCCTCGATCACGTCCGACGCGCTGAGCGTCCACTTGGGGATGCCGAACTCCGCTGCTGCACCTTGCGCGTTTTCCTGCATCGTATCCGAGATCTGAGACGATGGTACACAGACACACACACACCAGCATTTCGCGTATTCAGTTAGCGGTGGCATAAAGATCAGCGCTGGAGGAAGCGGTCGGTGGACGTACTGCTTTGAGCACAGCCGAGGTCTGCTGAAGTCCCTTTGCGTGCACGCGGCCGATACGTCCGGCGCCGATGATCCCCACGCGCAGTGGGTGACCCGCGTCTCCGCGCAAGCCTCTCAGCTGCTGCTGCTGCTGCTGCGTCCGACCTGCGAGGCGCAGCGCGCGTCCAGCGAAGTCCCGTGAGCGCCACATGGAGCTCTTCCTTCTCTCCTCGCTTCGTCTCTTTCTCGTCTAGTGAGGTCCGAGATGCGTTGGCACCTTTGTCGCATTTGGCAACTCATTGTTGATCGATCAGTACTTGAAGATCGCAATTCTTGACTTGATGGCAATCAAAATGCACCTATTACCAATATAGACAAGAGAGCATTTTTTCCAATCAGAACAACAGAGTCTCCAATATTAGAGCATCCGTTCTTTTGATTGGATAGCATAAACTCTAGAAATAGAGATTCCTCTGAGTCTCAACTGGTGACAGGATGTGTGAAATCATCTTACAAACTATTGCTGTAAATGTGGCTTCAAGAAATTCAAAAAAGATGTGTCGCTTTTTTGATTTGTTGTTGAATTTTTGCAGTTTGTCCTTTGTGTGTGGTATCGTACTGTAGTGTGGGTGGATGTTGCTTTGTAACAGGCCAATCAATCTGCTGCTCAGTTTGCATTTGCTTGGTCTGTGAAGCACTGCCACATCCATCACTCGAACAGCTCCAATCGCGCTGCCATCCATTGCCCAGCAGCAGTCTCCCACCCATCGCCTCCGCAGCCATTATGACCTCCTCGCTGGACCTCGCCGCCCTCTCGCGCAAGGAGCTGCAGGTGCTCGCCAAGGAGTTCCAGCTCTGCCGCGGCAACGCCAAGAACGACGTGATCCTCCAGCACGCGCAGGATTTCTTGGCTGCGAACCCATCAGATGGTGAGGCGCGCGTGCGCAACGCGCTCGGATTGGCGAGCGACAGCACCGCCGCCACCTCCCCGCCAACCCCTGCGAAGGTGAAAGCGCCGGTAGTGGAGAAGAAGAGCCCAGCTCCAGCTCCAACTCCTGCCGCTGCTTCCCCTGCTTCGACGAAGGCGTCGCCAAAGGCGAAAGCAGAGAAGGCTGTTACGCCACGTAAGGAAGAAGCAACTTCCGTGACTGCAAAGCCAGAGTCTGCTAAGAAGACCCCAGAGACGAAGGCGGCACGCAAGTCGCCTGCGAGGTCTGACGCGGCGCCAGTCGTTATGGATGATGCGAAGACGCAGAAGAGCAAGACGCCAGAGAAGAAGATCGTGACGTCATCGCCAGTGGTGTCAGCGAAGAAGGTTGACGCGGCGAAGCAGACACCGCCAAAGAAAGCGCCAGTGAAGAAGTCTCCTGGCAAGGAAATGCCAGCGAAGAAGTCCCCTGCGAAAGAGAACCCAAAGGACGCGACGCCAAATGCGAAGGCAGGTCGCCCGGCTCTTGCCTCGCTGGACGCGAATGTCGTGAAGAGCAACAAGGCGAAGAAAGGCGGCAAGGTCACTGTCGACTCGCTAGTGAGCTCGATTGACGATTTGGCGTTCGCTGGTGACGGCAGCAGAGTGCGCTGTACGACCACGGGTCACGAGATGAAGGCTGACGTCGACGTCATCGCCACGTACATCAACGGCAAGAGCTACCTCAAGGCGAAGCTCAAGAAGCAGTCGTTCTCGTCCTACGCGCCGATGTTCGTTGCGCACCCAGACGAGAAGAAGACGCACTTGCTGTGGTGCAACGTGACCGAGACCGAGCACCCACGCGACGTCGCTCGCGTCGAAGCGCACATCGCCGGTTCGCGGTATCAGAAGGACCTCCCTCGATGGGAAGAGGAAGAAGCCGCGCGCGTCAAGACCGAGAAGGAGGCGGAGGCGAAGAAGGCCGCCCGGAACAAGGCGCGAGCAGAGAAGCTCAAGCAGCTGGAGAACGGTACTTCCACTTCCTCGACTTCCTCAGACAGCAAGAAGCGCACGGAGCGTTCGAGCAGCAGCAAGAAGAGCAAGACTGAAGCAGTCGAGGCGCAGGAAGAGGCGGGAGAGAAAAAGGCGAAGCGTCCTCGTAAGCGCGCGCGTGCGCAAAAGTAGAGAGGTTTCAGAGAGTCACTCGGCAGGCTCACGCATGACCTTCTGCTTGTCTGCCTGCTTTCTCTCTTTTGCGAGCGACGGACGACGCATCTCGATCCTGTGAATTTTAGACTCTTGCAATAAATGCTTTTCATGTTAATACAGTTTTAGATCCCTCTTCGTCACCCTCTTCTCTCACTCGTGTCAAGGCAGGGTGGCAGCCACGCTGCGCTGTCGCTTTCGTTGGCGCAAGATGCCGCCTCGTTGTGTCTGTGGCGCGTCCTGTTGGAACGCTTTTCATGAGATCAAGAAGCCAAGTCGCTGCTCATTATTGTCCTCATGCGTGTTTGTGTCATTGCACTCAAATGTCAAACTTTCCTCTGCAATCCGATCGCATTTTGTCCGATCGCTTTTCGCAGGGTCACCTCTCTCCTTCGTGCACACTCTTCATCAAACAGAAACAAACTGCGTCAGCTGAAAGGCAAAGCAGATCAACGAAAAGGACGCGATGGAGTTCCTCGTGCCGCTGCACCTGGCGGACCTGGAGCTGCCCAAAGCCGAGCGCTACCACGTACGCCACGTGCACGCGCTCGACGACCTGGACGACAAGGAGATCGCCTCGCGCCTGCGCAAGCTCGAGCAGCACGTGCTCAGCACCACGGACGCGGGTCTCGAGCTGCTGCAGGAGGAATGCCTCGACTTTTGCTACAGCCTCGTCAAGTACGTCGCGCAGTCTCTGTGTGTGTATGTGGATATGATGTGGTGCTAACAGCGCGTTTGTGGATGTATGTGTGTGCGTGTAAACAGAAAGCACGCGCTGCTGTCCGAGTCGATCCAGCTGCGGGTCGTCGAAGTGCTCACGGCGTTTGTCAACAACGTGACCGACGGCGTGCGCACACTCGAGCGCAGCACTGAGCCCGAGGAGATCGACCAGTACCGCGGTGCGTTCAAAGTGTCGGTCTACTTCCTCATCATGACGCTCACGGCGCTGAGCCACCAGCTGCTCCAGCAGGAGAAAGACATCGTCGCCAAGGTTCGTAATTGCTGCCTATGTGTTTGTCCGCGTTACGCATGAGGGGGATCCCAACTAAGTGCGTGGCGTTGTTGTGGCGAATGGCATGCAACATTTTAGAAAAAGAAGGCGTCCGCTGCGAACCGCGTGAACTGGTCGCGAGTCGTGGAAACCGCGATCCAGGCGCTTACGAAGTCGATCTCGACCGAAACGTTCGGACTTTGGAAGATGAACTTGCCAGAGGAGGAATTCGCTGTACTCTACTCGAAAGTGGTGTTTCAGCTGCTCGAGAACACGCAGCTCTGTCGCAGCAAGACGCTCCGACCCAAGCTGTACCATGTACGTCCCGTCACCCGATGTTTATGCCAATCACGACTCGCGTTTCTTGTGTCCGTCTATATGATGACTTCATGCGTATCACAATTGCTTACCTGTTTATTGCAACAACCTTGCAGCTCGTGGGCAAGAGTCTCCAGAAAGTGCCAGCGATCCACATCTCGGTCGTGACGTCGCTCGTGGAGCTGATCTACGCGCATGAGCACTTGAGCGGATGGGTGGCCGACATGGTCGAGCTCCTGTACTTCAAGTACGAGAACCTCGTGTTCGCCGCCGACTTGATCAGCGAAATCGGGAAAACCTCGTCGCGCGACGCCTCGAAAGACACCATCGGCACGAAGAACATCTCGACGTTCCTGTCCAACTTGTCGACGCTGACACCGTACCTGATCATGGAAAACCTGAGTTTCGTGCTCGCGCTCCTGGACTCCGAGTCGTACCAGCTGCGAAACGCGTCGGTGACGTGCATCACACAGATTTTGTTGTGGAATTTCCGCCAGAAAGGAAACCAGATCGACCAGTCGGAAGAATCCAGGGAGAGGGAGGAAGAGGAGAAGGCGAGAAAGCAAGCCAGCCTTGATCGCCGCAATGATCAGGGTGGCAGTGACGACAGCGACGACGAGCATGATGAAGAAGAGACGAGCGCGACTGTGCCAGATCGAGCTGCCGCTCGCCGCGATCTGTCGCGCTCGACTCGTGACCAACTTCTTGACGTGCTCGAGGACCGCATGCACGATGTGAACTCGTTCGCGCGCAGTCACGTGCTCAAGATGTGGTATCTTCTCTGTGAAGAAGGCGCTCTTCCGATCCACATGCTAAAGCGTGTGACTCTGATTGCTGTCGGCCGCTTGCAAGACAAAGCAGCAGTCGTGCGTCGTCACAGTATGCATTTGCTCACCTTGCTGCTGGAAAGCAACCCTTTC
This sequence comes from Globisporangium recalcitrans, assembly GCA_023333815.1. Lineage (NCBI taxonomy): Eukaryota > Oomycota > Peronosporomycetes > Pythiales > Pythiaceae > Globisporangium > Globisporangium recalcitrans. The sequence goes on along the minus strand of JAASFO010000907.1, from coordinate 7,031 downwards.
ATGGGAAACCTCGAACGAGCGTCGTACAGCGCCAAGCGCGACGAGCTGCTGGAAGAGCTGAAGAAGAAGAGAGATGAGATGATCGCGCATGCTGAAAAGGAAGTGCAAGCAGCGATGAGCGATGTTCAGATCGGCGAAGAGGATGCTGGAGAGACGGATGAGGTGGCTGACAATGAGCGAAAGGTGCAGCTTGAGCAAGAGGTGAAGACGATGGCGCGCCTTCTTCAGTTCTACGAAGACGCGATGAGCTTCATCGACGAGTTCGAACTCAAGGCGCTGCCGCTGATCACTCAGCTCCTTGGCAGCAAGTCCATTTCAGATGTTCTGGAAGCGATCCAGTTTTTCGAGAAGGCGTACCGATTCCATCTGCAGGCAGCGTATGCAGGAATCAAGAAGATGCTCACGCTGATCTGGCGAGCAGACCCATCGGTCCACGATCAGCTATTGAACACGTTTGCGTCCCTGTTCATCCAGATCGATGCCAGCGATCCAGATCGCGAATCCCCAGAAGCTATTGCGGAGAACCTCGTCAAGTTTTTGGACGAGTGCACTGTCGCCGAGTACACTTGTCTGGAGAAGATTGTCGGCGAACTGCACCAAAAGCGCCTGATCCCAATGTCGGTGATCAATGCGCTGTGGGACTTTGTTGACGAAACCGCGTACCCTGCAGCGGTGCTGGGCAATGCGCTCTCGATGCTGAGTATGATCGCAAGCGTGGATCGCGCAATGCTGCTGTCGAACGATCGCCTCAGTCAGATCTACGCGAATGGGTTCGGAGATGTGAGCTGCAAAACGGATGTGACCACTCGTGTACTGAGCGCTGCGTGTCGTCTGATCCAGTGCTTGCACTTGGATTCAAAGAGCGCTGCGAATGCCAGTATCCGTCAGCGTATCCAGCGAGTGAACCTGGAAACGATCGAGCAGATCGTGGCTCGCCTCCAAGGATTCTTGGTGCTGGAGTTCGCTGGGAAGGATCAGTTGCAGGTCGTGAGCTCGCAATCTGCGTGGTTTGACACCGCTCAGCAGGCAATCGAAGCCATTTTCTCGATCTGTGAGAAGCCGGAAGAAATCTGTGGAGAAGTGGTGAGGCACTTGTCGCAAGGTCTGTTCCAGGATGAGGACGAGCAGACCATTTCGATCTTTGAGCTGGCTCATTTTCTGTTCGTCGTTGGTCACGTCGCCGTCAAGATCGCCGTGCATATTGAGAAACTGGCTACCTCGGTGAAGAAGTTGCGTGTGAAGCACGAAGAGAAGCTGAGCAAACGGACCGGAAGCATGGATGAAAGGGAAAACACTGCTGCCGAAGACGTGTCAGCTATGGAAGACGAACTGGGTGTCGCTGCGGAAGTCGAGGCGGAAGAAGACATGTACGTGCAGAACATGACGCAGAAGGAAATCGTGTGCCGCAACTTGCTTGGCATGTATGCTCCGTTGATCATTCGAGTCTTGCGCGGCGGGAACGACGAGATCAGCGGAGATGAGCTGCTGATTGAATGTGCGGTGGTGGCGCTGAGCAAGTTTATGGCGGTCTCAGACGAGTTCTGTGAGAAGCATCTCCAGCTGCTGTTCACGATTCTGCAAGAGTCCCCGTTGCCATCTGTGAGAGGAGATGTGATTATTGCGCTGGGTGATCTCTCCTATCGCTATCCAAACCTGATCGAGCCCTGGACGACCCACTTGTACAACCGACTCCGTGATGTCGATCTGAACGTGCGCAAGAACACGATCGTCGTGCTCTCGCATCTGATTTTGAATGACATGATCAAGGTGAAGGCTCAGATCAGTGAGATCGCGATTTCGCTCGTGGACGAAGAAGAAGGCATTCGCAACATGACCAAGCTGTTCTTCCACGAACTCTCGAAGAAAGGGACGAACCCGATCTACAACATGCTTCCTGATGCGATTGGGCAGCTCTCGTCGAGGTGCGTGCATTGCTGCTTGTTGAGGGTGACATGCTTACTGACTTTGATCTAACCAAACGTCTCTTGTCATTCGCTTGTTGTAGTGAGCTCGTATCGAACGAGAACTTCGAGTCAATCAGTCGTTTCATGATTCAGTTCTTGACGAAGGAGAAGCAGATTGAGAGCATCGTGGAGAAGCTCTGCCAACGATTCCCGTCGGCAGTCAAAGTCAAGCACCAGCGCGATTTGTCGTTCTGCCTCGCGCAGCTTTCACACACGGAGAAATCGCTTCGCTACATGGTTCAGAACCGCAAGCTCATGCGTGATGCACTGACAGACTCGGGTGTGACGGAGAACTTTTCGCACTTGGTCAACAAGGTGCGTCGCGGAAACAACACTGCGTCGACGACCTCGGAGATGAAGGATGCGATCGATCAGTTGGAGAAGATCGTGGTAAGTGCTGAGAACGGCGAAGAAGAAGATGATGTGACGGTTGTCGAAGGCGGCAGCGTGGCGCCACGGGAGCCAGCGACGCCAAAGCCAAAGGCGCGAGGCAGACGCGGCAGCAAGAAAACACGAGAACCGGCGGTGCAGGTTGTCGTCGAGTCGGCAGTGAAGCCCAAGCGCAGCGCGCGCCAGACGAAGAAGAAAGCGAAGGCTCGAGTCGTAGAGAGCAGTAGCAGCGCGTCTTCGGATGACGACGACGACGAATGAGGTTAGTGTGAAAGAGGAACGCGTCATTTTATGGCATTTTCATCATCACGTTTTCTTTCAGGAAATTACGTCGTACGAGCAGCAGAGAAACGCGAAAGATAGCTCAACACAATGGAAAGTATGCAGGTGCTACACAGGTGCTATGGATAATTAGACTGAAAGCGCCTGGCGATCCGTTGAAGACTGGAGACTCGTCATCGCAGTCAGCACGCGAAGCACCTCGTCCGGGTCGTCCAGGTAGTACTGCGCGCGGCTCACCTTCATGCCGACAGTGCACGTGTAGCAGTTGCTGCCCTGCACGACGTTGAACATGTCTTCGTCCGTGCGCTCGTCTCCGACTGCGAGAATGAAATCCGAGTCCAGCGACGTGAAGTACGGCGTCTCGCTCTCGTACTCGAGGATGCGACTCACAGCGCGGCCCTTGTTCACGCGCCACGGGCGGATCGTGATGTACTTCTTGATGCGGCACATGACAATCCCCACAGGGCGGTCGCGGAGCGTCTGGTCAAAGTGCAGCTGCAGATCCTTCGCCTGCTTGAGCCCGAAAGTTGGGTCGGCGTCTCGGAAATGCCACGTGTAGCAGCAGTCGTTGATGTCCAGCAGCGAGCCGGGCGTGCGCTCCGTGAAATGCTCCAAGATGCTCTCAACTTCGTCGCGCCACTCGAGTTCCACGTCACTAAACATGCATTGCCACGGCACGCTTTCGAGACGACCGCCGACGGTGGACGTTCCCACCAGAGAGCTCATGTCGCTGCTCGAGAGCGCGTCACCGTCCTCAAAGAGTCCCTCGCTGTCGTCTTCGTCATCGCCATCTCGCCCTCCTCGTGATTCGGAATCGTCAGCAAAGCCGTCGACGCTGTTGGTGCTGATGCTGTCGGACGAGATCTTGTCGTCATTCTCTTCGGCTCGCAGCACGGAGAGCGGGTGCTTCGCCGCTGGACGGAACCAGTAGCCGTGCTCTGCCGCCAGACCCACACGCGAGAGGTGACCAAACCATTCCTATTGACACACAAGCAAGATATGTGAGAGACCGTTCTTCAACAACAGTCGCAGTATCCCGCCTCAGTTGCGTTGTTTACCTGCAGCCGCGACTTGTTGCGTCCGCTGATGATGTAAACCGAGTTGTGCGGATCCGCAGAGAGCTCCTCGAGACACGAGAGCAGCGCCGGCGATGGCTCGGCGAGCTCCGCCATGCTCTGGTAGTTGACCAACGTGCCGTCGTAGTCCAAGAGGAACAGTCGGCGCTGGCTTCGCTCGTAGTATCCGAGAAGCTGCGCAGTGTCCAGCTTCTCGAGACGGTTGTACTCTTGCGCCGTCGCAGCAGCCTGTATAAGCAATCACCAATGTTAGCCAAACATACAAAGATAAGGTGTAGATCCGAAAGATTGAAACTCACCTCATTGAGTGCCGACATGATGCGCTGAGCCCACAGCGTCGACGTGTACGTGTTCACATAGCGAGAGAGCTGGTGGTGGCGAATGCGCTTCGTCGTCGTGCTCATCTTCAGCGCCGTGTCGATACTCGCAGCGACCTGCTCAATGTGCATCGGGTTCACCAACAGCGCGCCTTGGAACGACGACGCACAGCCAGCGAACTCACTGTACACGAGCACGCCGCCGCACGACTCTTTCTGCGCGGCGATAAACTCCATCGCCTGCAGGTTGATGCCTTCTTTGATGCTGCTGATGATGCCGACGTCCGCCGAATTGTAGAGCGCGACCAGCTGATCGTGCTCGATCGTGCGCTGCAGATACCGCACGGGCGTATACTCGGCAGTCGCGAACTTCCCATTCACGCGGCCCACCAGCTCGTTGATCTGGCGGTTGAGCATCTGGTACTGATGCGACGCTGTGCGTCCCGATTCGCGCACGACTGCGAACAAAACCACTTTGCCACGGTACTCTGGGTAGTGCTGCAACAGATACTCCATGGCCTCGAGCATCTCCGGGATGCCCTTGCAGAAATCCAGTTTGTGCACACCCACAATGATCTTCATGTCTTCGTGCTGCTTCTTCACCATCTCGATCTGCGACTGCACGCTTTCCGTGATCTCGTACTTGAGCGGATCGATGCCCATCGGACAGATGCCCAGCGAGATCAGGCGCCTGTTGTACTCGACGCGACTCGGCGACGACTCGAGGCCCAGCATGCGCGTGCAGACGTTGAGGAAGTGACGAATGTAGTCAAAGTGGTTGAATACCACGAGGTCCGCGCCGAGCACACCGTGCAAGAGCGCCTCGCGCGCCGGCAGCATCTGGAAGAACTCGGACGACGGGAACGGCGAGTGGAAGTAAAAGCCGCACGTGATGTCCGGGAAGCGGCGGCGCAGCAGACCAGGGAGGTTCATCAGCTGGTAGTCGCACACGAGCACCAGGTCGCCGTCCTTGTAGATCTCCGAGACGGCCTGTTTAGGTAAGATGCACTGTTAGTACTTGATGAATCAGCATGTGAGGTGCAGCCAATACATTGGTTTCAGAACCTCACCTCGAGGAACTTCTGGTTGGCAGCGCAGTAGGATTCGTACTTCTCCGCAAAGTTCTCGAGCAGGCGGCTGTCCGAGCGCTGCGGCAGCGAGTGGAAGAGCGGCCACAGGATCACATTGCAGAACTAATAGATAGTCAAACACATAGATGCAATACAAGGGTATGTGTGTTAGGAGACCACAAACGTATCCATCCATCCATCAAGAAAAAAGATCGCACGCACACACGCACCTGGTTGTGGTAGAGCTCGACCATCTCACTCGTGAGGAACACGGGGCGGCAGTTGTACTCAGACTCGAGCTTCCTACGCACGCCGTCCTGGCTCGACTCGTCCACGACGGCGCCGGGCCACGAGATCCACTGCACGTTGTTGCCCTCGCAGAGGTAGTCGATGGCGCTCTTGAAGCCCGAGTCGGACGGGATGTACTGCCACGAGTCGTCCTGGTTCGTCTTGACCATGCGCACGCAGCGCTGCAGCGAGCACACGATGATCTTGTTCGACTCGTTAGCCATGGGGATCGGCCCGATGTTGCGCGACGTCGAGTTGTAGCGCTGCGAGTCCTGACGCACGGCCGCGAGCCGCCGGTGCAGGTCGTGGAGCTGGTCGAGCAGCGAGCTCTCGCCGAGTTCCGCCGTGGCGAGCGGCATGGCGTTGGCGGGCGTGAGGGTCGCAGTCGGCGCGGCGGGGGGCATGGCGCTAGGGGTGGAGGTTGACGCGGCGGCAGATGCGCTGGAGGAGGGTGGCGGTGGCGAGGGGCTGGCAGAGGCGATCGGGTCGTGGCTGCTTGTGCGCATTTTCGCGAATGGCGAGTGACGTTTCTCGATCTTCTGGTGATTTCTCAGACACGCCAGTTAGTTTTGGCAGCTATCATGTTGGTGAGGTGGGCCACACCAGTACAATCTGGGATGCAACTTAGCCCTTATCGCCAGGATCCAGCAACTTTTGTGCGCCTGGCGAACCCTTGCGATAAGGGTCTCGTCCCTATTCAGAAACACCCATTAAACTTTGTGTGAACTTCATGTAGACCACACGAGATGTTTTGCACACATCCGCACTCGTATCTTGCGACTCCTCGCCGAAGATCGCTGCCTCTCACGCAGACTTCGACGACCTGGGCGAGGTGGAAGGACACGAGTGAGCTCGACCTCCTTGAGGCTGGACTTTCGGGTGACGACGAATCTTCTCGTGACGCGAATGGTGCTGTGATGACGCAGCTCTCACGCAGCTAGCGGGTGCTTGGGTGTTCGTCCAAGCGCGATCATCCTCGATGTTGCCGCCGCGTCGCCACGACAATCAGCGCGACCACTGAGATTGATGACTGCATCCAGGTCGTCGACACTTTCTCCGCCTCAAGTCGCCACATTATCAGGTGTCGTCTGTGGCAACACACCAGGTTGAAATTGCGACGAGGGCGTCCACGCCAATTGTCAATTAAGAAAGCCCCTCAAATCGCCGCATTCCACCGAAATGCCGTGCATAGTGACGAAAGTGAATCATGTAGAGCTGTGTATGCTTGCGGAGTAAACACATTTGGGCAGAGCTTCAAATAGGCAACCTCGATAGTGAAACTACCGGGGAAGTTGGGAAGGCGAAATTACATTTCAGATGTGTTTTGGGGATATTTGGGTGACTACTGTACTACACTCCCTACATTAGACGAGCACTTCAACATGAGAGATGCTCGTCATCACTCCCTTCTTCATTCCCTGACCATCAGAGTGCGCCTCTATCACGGCATTTGTAACGGGGTACACACGTTGGGTTACACCGTCGTAACCCAAGTCCCATTTGCCTTTGCGGAACACAGTTCGCGCAATACTTTTACGGCCGAACTGATGGTTCGCCGAACTTAGCTTTTGCCGCTGGAGCGTACTTTACGCCAGTGAGAGCCAGCCCAGAGGGCGGCTCCTTCCATTGGCCATAATCACACAT
>JAASFO010000906.1:0-11645 GCA_023333815.1 Globisporangium recalcitrans | reverse complement strand
TTGATCTCGCTTCTGCTGAACCATTTCGATCAGCACTTGGCATTTCCAGCTCTCCGGGATGCTCGACAGATCCGCTCTCTCTTTCGGACGGCACACTCCGCATATGCAAAGAGCGCTTGGATGTTCGACTAGTACCTTGTACCTCTCTGGTTCGTCGGTCAGCAAGGAGTCGCACTTCGGGTGTGCCCAGAGCTCACACGCGTCGCATTGAATGAGCTCTTCGTCCTCCAGGTCTCGCCTCAACTCACAGAGTGGACATTTCTCGCTGTCCTTCTTCTGCTTTCGAGCTTCCGCGGTCCAAATCTGAAGCAGCCGCTTGCTTTCCTCTTGCTTGATGGTCGCTTCGAACTCCTTGCTCTGACTGCAGCTGAGACAGACGGTTCGGTCGTAGCTGTACGTCATCTCGGGCTGGTCTCTCCCACACTCCTCGCAGAACACACAACTCGTGCAGTAAATCTGGGCAGGTTTGTCCTTCTCGCCGTCCCCGAGGTCTTGATCGTAGTTTGGTTTGCCGAGTGCTGGAAGCATGCAGGATCCGCGGTACCCTCGATTACAGTGACCGCAGAAGTGCAAGACAGAGGCATCGCCATCTCCTCCTGGCCGTCCACAGATTTCACACCTCTTGCAATTCTGGCAGCGCCAGAATGCTTGGAGATGGTCGCTCTCGTCCATCCGCTTCGAGTTCACTCCTGGCACACAGAACGAATGGAACCCTTCTCCGCAGTCGACGCAAAAGATCATCTCGCTGCTCAGACCAGCACTTCTGCAAGTGAGGCACATATCCATCCACGCATACGTGTGCGCAGACGAGCGGGCTTGCACCATCTTGAACACTTCGATCGCTGAATGGGCTTTGGGGTCTCGCCAAGCTCGGACTGGAGGACAGCAGTGGTTTCTGATGGGTGAGGTTTCCTTTCGATTTTTGCAGTCGGGGACACAAAACTCAACGCGCCAGCACCATTTGCCGTTGGCGTCGCACCATCGTTAGGTACAGACGACAAGCTTGTAATCACCTCGGTCTTCTTTGGTTGCAGTTCACTTTTGATGGATTCAGCAGGTACAGCATCCGGATTTCGATCACCCAGCTTCTCAGCTTCCGCAGAGTCAAGCTGGTCGTCAAACCCGCCTTCCCGATCTTCATTGTCTCTGTCGTCCTCCACTGCGTCCAAGTCGTCCTCGTTGTCACCGTTGACTGAACCGAAGAAATCATCGTCAGCAGGATTCGAACCATCTGGGAGTCGTTTCTTTCCAATGGCTGAGTAGTTCGGAAGCTGTCGCTTCGCTGCAATCACCAGTGCATCGTGATACTTGCCACCTCGATGCTTCATGCGGCTCTTCGGTGCTGTTTGGCGCAAGATCCGCTGACCTTGTCCATAAAATCGCCAAGCCTCTCGCCAAATCAAGAAATCGCGCTCTTTCGAGTTGAAGGTGACAGCATTCAGGCACATCAGCTCGAAATCATCTCGGAAATCTCGGAAGTTCACACGCGTGTACTCGTTCTGTAGCGTCTTTCTCAGCATCGTGCTCAAATCCATGGGTTGCTTGATGACTTCGAAATACGTCGGCGCGATGATCTTCGTCACGGGTTCTTTGAACAGCTCCAGCTTGTCTTCCGATTTCAGTCGCTGGATCACTTGAAGCATTCGACTCTTCCGGCAACTCAAACACTCGTACTTGTTCATGATTTTGGAATCGTACGAGTCCTTGAACGTCAGTCTCAACGCGAACTCTTCGTCCATGAGTCTTGCTGGCTTGGATTCTCCCGCACTCAAGTCGTTCTCAGGAGGAGACACTGCATTTGCCGCACTTGTTGCAATCGAGTCGGAAGCACCATCAGCTGAGTCGTTACCAGCTGAGACTTTGCGTTCATGTCCATCAAGCCCATTTGCTGCTGCTGGAGGATCGGGCAGCTCCACTTGAACGCCAAGCTCGAAATCTGCGCTGTCCTTACACGAAGAGAACGCTGGATGCGGGTCTGGCTCGCACGCAGCGTGAACCCAGAGCTGGCACGTCGAGCACGAATGCAACCCGATACACGTCGCAATGGCGTCGTCGTTGAAAGCTTGCAGGCACACTGCGCAAAACTGATTCGCATCGTAGAACGGGACGCATTCAGCACAGAGCGCCGCGGTTTGGAGAGGCAAGCGCCATCGCGACCAGCTCGGCGGTTTCGACTCTGCATTTGCTTCGCCCGCGAAATCTCGGTGCGCATCAAAGTGCTTTGAGCACCCAGCACAAACAGCGCATTCACTGCACACGAATGGCGCCTTCACATCGTCGAGGATCACACTTCCATCGTCTTCATTCAGCAACGGAGTTGGGTCATGAGGCGGATCGCAGCATGCTAGATGAAAGCTTTGAGAACACTTGACACACTCCACGAGCTCTTCAACAGCCTCGTCCGCAGGCTCTTCCGACACCACTCGAGCAGGAAGCAGACACAGACCGCAGCATCTCTCCTCTGCTGGAAGATCCGCTGACGAAGCTCCCGGTTCTTGACTTTCAGCTGGTTGGTTCACCGGCATACTACTGATAGCAGCATCCAGCGCAGCGCGGGTCTCTCTCTCCTCCTGACTCTCAGTATCAGCGAAACCCGAGCTGTAAAACTGCAACGCGATCTCAGCGTAGTCCGAAGATTTGGACAAAAAGAACCGATTCGATGCGCTTGCAAGATCGATGTTCATCTCCACCTTGTTTCTCTCCAGCACGAGCGTTTCCGTATCAGGATCAAGCCTTGCGACTGTGAACGGGTCGTGATCGCTGTCGTCGCTGATGCAGCTGTCGCCTTGAGTGCTATCCGTGAGCTCAAGCCCAACCAGTGCTCCAGCAAACTGTAGCCGCCGATGCTCGCTCTGAACACAAATATGCTTCAACAGCTTCTGGAACGCTGCCTGAAGCACTTCGTTCTCAATGGTTCGCTCGACTTTCGCTCGTTCAACCGACGCTGCCAACTTGGATGACGCATTCTGCGCAGACGCTGCTGGATCGACGAAATCATCATCAGCGGAGCGAGGAGAGAACTTCCCCATCGATCTGCAAAGATACTTCGGCACCCAGCACGATACGTTCTCAGTCTTTCCTCTGCAATCGCTGCTTGCGTAAATGCTCACAAGACGGAAACTCGCCATAGCCGCGTCGCTGTCCTCAACATCCGGTGTCAACAGCTTCTTCGCCATCGGGTTCAAGCGCAGCAGTTGCGCGGGCCACCACCGATTTTGCAGAGTCGGCACTTTCACGTACAGCATAGTCTGGGTTCCAATCACCATCGGAAAAGCATACAGCGGGAGCGACTTCTCGACACCATCTTCGAGTCGGACCACATGGTGGAAAGACGGGTGATTCGCTTCAAACGCCAGAACTCTCCCCACCACCCAGTGCTTGTCCCACTTCAAGAAAATGCCGACGCGCTTCCCAACGAGCGCAAACATGGTTTTGAGTTCGCTAGCCGTTTTCGGTGGTTTCCCTCGCAACGCAGCAGCTTTCTGGTCGTACGCTTTTGCTGATGTCGGTCGAAGAAGCTCGCCGTAGATTTGCATTTCCAACAGCATTTGCTTCGAGAATCTCTGTCGCTTCTTTCGGGTTCTCTTCAAGCTCCTCACACAGCTGTTGCAGTACCAGGGTCGAGGAGGAGGCGACACTTTTTCTGCTGTGTCCCGAATCACTTCGATCATGTTGAAGTCAGTGAGACACATGTCACAAACGATGACAACGGTGTCCTCTGCTTCGTCCTCGGACACGTTGCCATCGTCATCAGAGAGGAGAAGCAAGGAGCTCGCATGCACACTCCCTCCACTTGGCTTTGCTCCACTCATCTCGTCGCGAGTTCCACCCAATGACGGAAAGACGGGCTGTGGGATGTGTATCCCGGAAGCATGAAAGTCGGGGTCGATTCTCTCGTCGTCGACAACTGGGACGATGCTCGGAGGTTCCTCTTGTTTCTTCGTTGACTTCCCCCTTCTCTTTGCTTGATAGCCGATCCCACGCTTGCGTTTCTTCCCACCAGCACGGCGACCAGCAGTCTGAACGCTCTCCAGGTCAGCCGAATCAACGCCATGCGAGTCGGTATTCCCAACACCACCGTCTGCTTGCGACTCGTTATCTCCCCCTCCGTGACGTGAGAGAACAGCAGTCGCTTCAGTCCCATTCTGGCATCCGTTGCATAGCGGGAGAGCTTTCGAAGTCGCGTTGTCGCCAACTGGCTTCGACACGAAGACTTGATGATCAATGCTCGAGCCGCATCCACCACATCGCGCTGCACCAGCTGCTTGTCGATTTGCTGTGAAGGGAGAAGCTGTTGCTTGCTGAGAATGTGCTCCAGATCTTCGCGTTGATGAACCGGTCCTTCCAGATCGACTCACATCGCACGACGGGCAAAACCAGTCGCCTTCTGGAATTGCTGCAAGAGGCGGGCTTAATTGTGAGGCATCGAACTCTCCCTCGCACCCGTCACAAATGAGCATTGTAACAAGCTCCTCTCGCGCGGCAGTTGGAGTCGGCTGAGTCGCAAGACTGATCGACTTCGAGGAACGTTTCCCTTTCTTGTCCCTTCGAGTCTTTGATTTTGCTTTGCTCCTCCTCGCGGACTCACAGAGCGAGCAAAACCAATCTCCTTCAGGAATGTGAGCAAGCGGTGGGTTGAGAGCTCCCATCTCAAATTCGCCGTCACAGCCGTCGCAAATCAAGAGAGTGACGTCAACCAGCGGCAACTGCTCTGCTTCAATTGTAGGCGGCGGCACCACAGCAGGTTGGGTGTTGCCAGAACACGAGGCGCAGAACCAGTCTCCCGACGGAACTTCGTCCAGACGCGGAACAATCTGAGCAACATCGAATTCTCCTTCACAGCCATCGCAGATGAGCATCGTCACCAGTTCTTGGGGAGCTGGCAAGGTTCCCAGAGCAGCTGGGTCTTCAACACTTGCTGCAGCACATGTGGTCGAAGGGACAGGGACAACACACGCCGCACAAAACCAATCGCCACTTGGAACCGTCGACACCCGTGGATCACGGCTTGCCATCCCGCACTCCTTCGCACAACCATCACAAATCAGCACCGTAGACACGACTGTGTCGCTGGAAGACGGAACATCGAGTTCAGGTTCGATGTCGCTCTCAACTCGGACGGACGGCTGATCAGCAACGGGCTTTTCAGTCGGCGCTTCAACAACCAAGCTCGACTCCGACTCCGACTTTGGACTCTTGGCGCAATGCAAGCACGTCCAAGAAGTGCTGGCGTCACTGGTGTCGCTTGTCGAGCCCAAGATGATGCTGAGATCAGCATCGAGAGGCTCTTGGTCGCAGAACTCCTGGAGACAAAACTTGTGACTGCATTGCTGACAGGATTTCCACCACTTCACGCCGTCTTCGCCGCTGTCTCCTGTCGCGTCCGCGCTTCGTTTCGCTAACATGGCGATGCTTCGAGAAGATACTTCTCCGGTCGACTCAGCGACATTCCGGCCATTCAAGCATTTTCGACACGACACATTTGCGAAAACAGGAAGTGCGCGCTTCCTCTTGCGACCGAGTCTCTTCTTGGCTTGGTTTACGGATGGCGAGGCTTCAGCTTCAGCTTGCACGACTTCTGCACTCGAATTGGAGTTTGCTGGCGAACAGCATCGCTGGTGGATAACTGCGACCTTGCACGAGCTGCAAGTGACTTTGTCGGAGTCGTCGATGTGCACTTGACGACATGCGGTGCAAACTTCGACGTCCTTCGCAAAAACAAACCAATCCGCAAGCTCGTCCACGTCGCTTCCGCTTGCATCACCAGCCACACTCTTGGCTGCTTGCACTCTCTTCATCTTGCTCGTTTTGCCGCCAACACTCGACCGAGCCGCGTTTCCACTCTCGAGATACTTGAGCGCTCCTGCCGGAACAAGCAGAGGGAGTGTGTCGACAGCGCTAACGGGGCTCTCCTTCTTCGTCGCGCTGCTGCATTGCGCACACTTGAATGCAGTCGTCTTCCAATCACCGACCTCTTCTGCTTCATCGCCCTGCTGCTGCTTCACAAGACACGGAATGTGGAAAAATCCATCGCACTCTCTGCACCGCGCCATTTCGTCATGGCCAAGACCCGCTTCGTGTCGGTGTGTCCTCACACCTTCTTCTCTCTCTTCATCGCCAACGACAGCCAACTGCTTGAACTCGCCACCACCGCTCTTGCCGCGCTCCGTGTCTCCGCTGTTGACAAGTGGAGCGCTCGTGGGGAGGCGCGAGACGCGATCCTGCGCCGACGCGACCTCCACCGTCTTGCGACACGCGACGCACGCGAACCGCATCGTCGTCTGCTGCGCAAGTGCCTGCGTTCCGCTGCTCTCCCGTGCGGCGATTGCGCGCGCAGTTCTTCCGCTTCGTCCGTGCCGCTTTCCCTGCTCACAGTCGCTTTGTGGAATGTGTGCGCAGTGTTTGGCAGGAAGGATTGTCCTGTCTATCCTAGCTTAGCCGTCCAGAACACTAAAATAGGACTCGCCATCACTCGCACTCTCTGATTGGCCAGTTTCTAGTAGATCCTCATATTTCTACTAATTAAACCGCAGATCATAAATTGTACGCGCGCTTATTCGTGGAAAGTCGGCATGGAGCTCAGACAATAAACCAGAAAACGCTAGTGGTTCAGAGTGAAAACGGCCGTATACAACTCGCGCGCACAGTGTTTCTTCGAACATAGCGAAGTTTGTATGCTAGAGGTTCAAAGACTCCTTTCTTTGCACCAAATGAGCTGGCGAAGAAGAAGAAGAAGAAGTCTTTCTGACTGAATGGCAGTGTGCAGATGAAAGGATGCGAGTGTCAACGAACCAACTGCTCAAGATCCTTCACTCGCTCACTCGCCAATCTTCCAGCCACATAGAGCTGCCTGCATCCACACACACAGATCGATAGACAGAGCAGCATGGCGAACGCGCAGGTGCAGCTCATCTGTCTGGCGCCGTCGCTGGTGATCACGAGCGTGGAGAAGAGCGCCAACCAGCATCCGTTCCACCCGTTTCTCGCAGCGGCGTCGTCACCCACCGAAACCAGCAGCACCGGCAGAGGTGATGCCAAGACAGAGCAGAGGCACGCACTGCTGATCCCGACGCTGCTCGAGCTGCTCTTCTACTCGTCCGAGCGCTGTGGCGCGGACTCGTCGGTGCAGCGGTTCCTCAGCTACGTGGAGACCCAGCACGAGATCTCGATCGTGTTTGAAGAGCAGCTGCTCTCGATGTTTCCCGACGGCGCGCTGCAGTACGAGCCGATCCGATGGAAAGCGCTGCAGGTCGCGTCTGCGGGTACTGGCGCGTTCTTGAACCAGCTCGCGGTGCTGACGGAGCTCACGACGCAGCTCGCAAAGCACAACATCAGCGTCTTCCAGATCTCCACGTACCAGACAGACTACGGTGAGCGCTTGTTCGTGTACTTTACAAGCAACGCTAGCGATAGAACGACTGGGGCTGTGACTCACGTTCTCATGTTGATGTTGTGCAGTGCTCGTGAAGATTGAGGACCTCGAGACCGCAATCAGATATCTGGAGTCCTTTTGCTATGTCGAGATGGAGAACGGCGAAGGGTTCCAGCTTGAGACGAGCGTGTCCGAGGATGACGAGCGATCGTACCAGCTTGACCCATCTGGCGAAGAGGACCTTGGAGTGCACCACCACGTTTTGAGCGTCCCAGACATCGACTTGTTCCTCGTGCAGATCGACAAGTCGTGTGTGCGGCGCCACATGTTCAGCCTCATTCGCCTGCTCTTTGGACACAGCAGCAGCTGCAGCGCAACATCACAAGCAGCCGGCAAACTGTTCGTGAGCTACTCGGAGACTGGCGACGACATCTCAGTGGTGACGTACGATAAGGCGTTCGTTGAGGAGATGCAGACGCTTGCGTCCAGCGGCGATCAGGGCGTGATGGTGTCCCCAGACTCGTGGAAAGTCGTGCAGGTGGGCGACACCAACCTCGGGTTCTCGGAAACGGGCATCGTCGCTGGCCAGACGCGTGTGCTGCTGAGCTCCGGCACGATGGTGTTCTACCTGAGCACGTTCGCGACCGACTTCATGATGATCAAGGAGGACGAGTGGGACGACGCGCTGCCGATCCTGCGAAGCAACTTTAGCATCCTTGAGGGACGCTTCGCAGCGCTGCAGGATGTGGCCGAGGCGGTCGAGGTGGCGTAGGTATTCGGCTTCAGCACTCGAAGACATATTTAATCCGATGAAAGAAACACGCACACGCATCATGAAGCCATTGATTGTGAGCAAAGCGAATATATTCATCCAAAGGTAGAAAACTCCATGCAGTTCCCAAATGCATCGTAGATAAATCTATCTACCTTGCAACGCAATCACACTCCCTCCCCACTCGGTCTCGTTCTTCCTTTACCACTTGGCGCGCAGCTCGTTCGGGAACGCGCTCACAAAGTTGGACCACTTGTCCAGGTTCGGGTGCTTCTTGAGGATGTCCTTGCCAATCACCTTGACGCGCTCGAACACGGCGGCGTCCTCCTTCGACGGCGTCGTGCCGTTCAAGAACGTCATGGACGCGAGGCGCTTGTCCAGGTCTTCGAGCGAGAGCTGCGCCACCGCCGCGCCGGACTTGCCCTTCTCGCCCGTGTGCACCTGCTCGTCCGGCTTCATGGCAGGGAAGAGCAGCACCTCCTTGATGTTGAACTTGTTC
The DNA here is from genome assembly GCA_023333815.1 of Globisporangium recalcitrans. Lineage (NCBI taxonomy): Eukaryota > Oomycota > Peronosporomycetes > Pythiales > Pythiaceae > Globisporangium > Globisporangium recalcitrans. Next base: position 3,002 of record JAASFO010000906.1, on the reverse strand, counting down.
GAGAGGAACATCGTGATGCGGTCGATGCCGCAGCCCCAGCCACCAGTTGGCGGCAGACCGTACTCCATCGCCGTGCAGAACGACTCGTCGTGCGGCTGCGCCTCGTCGTCGCCCGCGGCAGCCTGCTCCATCTGCTCAATGAAGCGCTCGCGCTGCACCTTCGGGTTGTTCAGCTCCGTGTACGCGTTACAGATCTCGGCGCCGGCCAAGAAGAGCTCGAAGCGCTCGGTCAGACCGTCGTGCTCGCGGTGGTACTTGGCCAACGGAGAGTTGTACACTGGCTGGTCCATGATGAAGAATGGCTTCTTCCAGTACTCGCGGTTGTCCTCGATGAAGTGCCCCACGAGCTTGTCCAACAGACGCGCGATCGAGCGAGGTGGCGAGCAGTCCAGACCGTACTTAACCACGAGCTCGTCGAGGATCGGCAGACACTTTTCAGGGTCGTTGATCGGGATCTTCACGCCCGTGGCCTCCTCCACGGCTGGCACCATCTTGACGCGACGGAAAGGCGGCGTGAAGTCGATCTCCACTGGCTCCTCGTCCACCTCCTTCTGGATCGTGATCTTGTAGCTGCCCGTGATCTCCTTCACCATTTCGGAGAAGAGCTTCTCCGTCATGCTCATGAGGTCGTTGTAGTCTGCGTACGCCATGTAGAACTCGCAGCTGGTGAACTCAGGGTTGTGCGTAAGATCAATGCCTTCGTTACGGAACTGACGTCCGATCTCGTACACGCGGTCCAAGCCACCGATGACCAGCTGCTTCAAGTACAGCTCTGGGGCTACGCGCATGAACAAGTTCATGTGCAAGTCGTTGTGGTACGTCACGAACGGCTTGGCGGTCGCGCCACCGACGATCATGTTCATCATCGGCGTCTCGACTTCCAAGAAGCGCTGGTCGTCCAAGAAGCGACGGATGAAGTTGATGATCTTGCCGCGGGTCTGGAAAACGCCGCGGGTCTCGTCGTTCAGGATCAAGTCCAAGTAACGCTGACGGAAGCGAGTGTCCTGGAGCTTGAGACCGTAGTGCGCCTTTGGCAGCATGTGCATGCACGGCGACAGGAGCACGATCTGGCTCGGGAAAATGGAGAGCTCGCCCTTCTTCGACTTGCCAGGGAAACCCTTCACGCCGACAATGTCACCACGACGCAGGATGCTGTGGATCTTGGCGAACGCCTCCTCGTTCTCGTACGTGTCGATGCTCGACATGACCTGGATCTTGGCGCCATCCGCGCGCAAGTCGTAGAACACGAGCTTCGAGCCAGACGCGCGCTTGCTGTGGATACGACCAGCGACCGACACAACCACATCTTCCAAGTGGCTGCCGACCTCGGTCTCGCCGTACTTCTCGTGGAACTCTGGCAGCGACGTCGACACGTGGAACTTGTGCGGGTACGGGTTGATGCCTTCCTTCTCGAGCTCGACGAGCATCTTCTCGCGGTTGGCAAAGTACGCCGTTGGGTCCAAGTCCTCTTCATCGGCGGCGCTCGGCTTCTTTGGACCAGCGACGGCAGCCTGGGCGGCTTTCTGCGCAGCCTTCTCGGCCTTGGCTTGCGCAGCCTTCTCCGCCTTCAAGCGTCTCTTCAACTCGTTCTTGCTCAGTGGGGTCTCGCCCTCGGCCACAGCAGGCACGTTCTCTTCAGCTGGTGGGTTCATCTTGACTGCTCACAACACAGGAAAAGCTGCCTGCAGAAAGAAGCAAAACCAAAAGTGAGCCACCAAGCACTGCCATTCTCATAGCCACGGAGCCACCAAGAGTATGCAACCACACACTCTCTCTCTCTCTTCTCTGAACGCATGGCACTGCCACAAAAACGATCAAAGAGCGCGAGCAGTCGAAACACTATCCACCACAGACCACCACTGATCGCAACAAGAGAAGCACGCCTCTCACTCACTCACTCACGATAGGTACAGACACACACTCACACACAAACAATACACAGAGGCATCGCAAGCGTGGCTGGCAGCACTGGAGGTCGCCGCATCTCGTGGTGCCTGTCTTGCCTCAGGAACGTACCAATGCAGTCTCGTTTCTCTTTTGCGCGACTGAGTGTGAGTGTGTGGCTGGAAGGGCGAGTGTGGTGGCTGTGTGTGAGCGAGTCAAAGCAAGAAAGATTTTCTGGCCACAAAATGTGCAAATAGGAATCGACCATCACTCTGTCCATTATTTCCTTGAAGACAGTTTGTATCCAATCAGAGCGTAAGATCGGTCTGATTTATGACGAATCATAGCGATCCAAAACCCTCAAGTTGGATCTGCCATATCTCCCATATCATCCCATAAATCCCGTACGCAATATCAGAGGCAGAATTTGTGTTGCTACTCTTTATTGTCTTCTTTCATTCTCATTCTCCCTCATTTGACGACAAAGCACTTCAACACTAGACGCAAGCTAGAAAGAAGAACCAAGATGACACCACAACGGCCGCGAAGGACTCGACTCCGCGAGAGCTGCTGCTCGCAGCCTACAGAGAGAGTCACTCTCACGTCGAGCGAATGTGGAACCTGCAGAAGAGGGCGGCAGGACTCCACTTCATTTTGCTGCACAGAATGGCTACAGAGACGCAGCGGCTGAGTTGCTCCTGCAAGTACCAGACGCGGATGCTGCAAATGTGAATGGATCGACTCCTCTTCACATTGCCGCGCAGAATGATCATCTTGAAGTCGTCACCCTACTTCGTGAACATATGAGAAACCTTTCAAGCTGCGGCAAGATACCTGCAATGCTTCGAAAGAGCGGGGAGCGTGAACACCCGACAGTGAGGACACTCTGCCAACAGCAGCAATCCGCGGCGAGTGTTCTAGCAATCTGTCATGGTCAGCCAGCATTCTATACCACGAGACATGTTTGTTGAGGCTGTCGAGACATGCTTCCACTTGAGCCACCCGAACGTGGTGAAGGTGTTTGGGGGCGTCGCATCTGCAGTCTCCAATCATGGCGGCATTCGAGAATGCGCTGAGCACGAGCCTGCGCGAGCATCTGTCGCACGAAGAGAACAAGC
>JAASFO010000905.1:0-11653 GCA_023333815.1 Globisporangium recalcitrans | reverse complement strand
TCGGCGAACAGAAACTGCACTCCTGATATTCACAGATGTCAAAATTGCTGCAGTGTGACCTCGTAGCTCAAAAGTTAGTACTATGGTCCAGTACGTTGTTGAAAATCCCGAAAAGCGCTACTGCATCGACTCGAAAAACATCCAGTTGCCCGAACTCATTTTCATCATCAAAAAGGAAGGAAAGCTTGGAAAAAAAAACAAAGAAAACGAACCTCAAAGCAAGCAGCTAAGAAGCGATCGAGTCATCATGGGCATGAGCGACGGCAGCGTGAACTGGCCGCTCTTCTTCGGCTGCATCCTGATCGCGTTCGGTCCCATCGCGTCGCTCTTCTTCGTGGTCGTCGCCAAGCGCGCGCAGCTCGTGATCCTCGCGCTGAGCGGCGCGTTCACGTGGCTCGTCGCGATCCTCATCTGCGCGACGCTCTGGCGCATCATCCCGCCGCTCAAGGACTCGATCGAGGCGACGATCCCCGTGAGCGTCGTCATCCAGGAGGGCTTCCGCTACGTCTTCTACGCACTCTACACGCGCATCGAGCGCGCCGTGCTCAAGGTCACCACGTCGTCCCACCAGTTCCCGCTCAATGACATCACGTCTTCGCTGGGTGAGTGAAGAATACACCCAAAGTGCTGCTGCTGTCATTATGTACCTGATTGTATGGGTATGTATCTGTTTGATGTATGCAGCTGGTGGCGTGGGCTTCTCGCTGATGCACTCGCTGATGATGTACGGAAGCCTCGTGGGCTCGTCGACCGGCACTCGCGGCGCCGCCTTCTCGTCGTCCTGCGAGAGCGTGCCGCTTATTTTCTCTGCGGCGATGTCGACGCTCGCGCTCACAGTGATGGACGTTGCGCTCATGGTCGTGGCGTTCGACGGCTACCGCAAGAAGTCGTTCCTCGCGGTCGGCGCCGTGTTTGTGATCCACATGGCCGTCGCGCTCTCGGTACACTGGATGCATCTTTGCTGTCGAAGGTGACAACAATCTTCTCGCAGCTAACATGCGCTGTTTGGTCCCGTGTTACCGTGAACTTTGTCATGCTATCAGGCGTTGGCGAACCAGAAGACGAACGGCTGCACCGTGTCGATCCCACTGCACTTTGCCGGCGCTCTTGTCGCCACCGGCGCTGCTGCGCTGATGATCTCGCGAAGAAACGCTGGCGCGGTCAACTAAGAGCCCCAGAAAGAGTCTGAGAGAGCCCTCTAAATGAAGATCTCGACCTCTTTTTCTTCTCCTCCCATGGTCATGACCAAGTTGCGACGTGAGTATGAGTGTGGATGTGTGCAGATTTCTCTCTACTATCTTCGTGTTCAGTCAGCCTTTTGTGCGTTGGGAATAACTTCTGGTTGCTTGCTTCAAGACCCCAGAGAGATACCAACAAATAAAGCAACGGAGCTTGACAACGCGCAACCTTTTTGGATCTGTGTTTCTCGGTGTGTGTGGATTTGTATGTGGATGCTTATGAAATGTGCACGTAGGTCCGTCCAGATACTGGTTTACAGACGCTGGTCGACTGGGATGTGCTGCAGGCACGCGTTCTTCATGACCTCTTCGTCGATGCCCCAGACTTCGGTCGCCTTGTGCCAGCGGTTGTACTGCTCGATCGCCTGCTCGTAGAGCATCTCAAAGCCCTGGATGCAGGAAGCGCCGTGCTTCGACGCGTGCGCAAGGAACGGGGTGATCGGAGGCTGGTACGCGGCGTCCAGCACGACCACTCTGCGGGATTGCTGCTCCAGCAAGTAGTCTGGAAGCACGAAGCCCGCCTGCGCTGGAATCGTGCTCACGACGACATCCACCGATACGAGCAGCTCAGGGGTCAGCGAAGACAGAGCCTGAGCATCGAACCGCTGTGCGACTTCCTCAGCCTTGGCGAGCGTGCGGTTGTAGATGAAGAGCTTGCCGACTCCCAGTTGGCGCATCGCGTACGACGCGGCCATGGAAGTGCCGCCAGCACCGACAACGAGAGCAACGAGGTCCACGTTGCGCTCTTTCTGGTGCGCGAGACGAGCTAAGCGCTTGGTGACCGGGCGGAGGATGCCGAGCCAGTCCGTGTTGTCACCCTTCCAGCGCACGCCGTCCAGTCGATCTTCGCGGATCACAGTGTTCACAGCGCCGATCGCTCGCGCAGCGGGGGTGAGCTCATCGAGGTACTGCATCACATCGACTTTGTGCGGGATCGTCACGGAGCCGCCTCCCAGCGTGGTGTCCGGATCCTGCATGCGCTTCACGATGTCTAGGATGCTGGTTGTGTCGTGCAATCCGTAGGTGAACGGCAACCCCTTGACTTGGAACGCGGCATTGTGCATCGACGGCGACGGCGATTTCTGGATCGGCGAGCCAAACAGGAAGAACTCACGCGCTGGAAAGACACAAGGCACATTCCGGCAAAGCCCAAACAGTGAGAGAGAGAAGGTAAGACAAAAATGCATTGGATTTCATTATCTATCGCACAACACTCGCACACAACAGGTCAGCTGGAGGTGTTTTAAATACCTGTGAGAAGCCCCAGCTGCTGGCGCAGCGTCATGATTTCGTCCACCGAGAGCTGTCCAGGAGCGGCAGCGGCAGGCAGCAGCGGGTGCGTCACTGGCGTCAGCACGCGGTTCAGCACGCGCGCCAATTTGCCGGCTTCCATGGTGCAGAGCGAGATGATCGGCATCTCGTGCTGCCAGACCTTGGCGAACTCCTTCGCGAGGCGGTCGACCATCAGCGCGTCCTGGGACTCGAACGCCTTCACCACGACCTTGACGACCTGCACCTTGCCCTGGTGGAAGCACTCGCGGAAAATGGTCTTCGCTTGCGCCTCGGACGTTGGCTCCTGGATCGCGTGGAACGAGGAAATCACCGCCGAGCGACGACGGTTCAACAGCAAATGCTCGCGAGCCTTGCGCGACCAGCACGTCTCGACGTCGACAAACTCACAGCCCAGGCGGATCCCGAATTGAAGCAGCTGGAACATCTTCGCCTCGTCGCCGTCAGGGAACGCGCCGCCCTGGTTGCGCGAGCGCACCGTGAAAATGATCGGAAGCGGCGACAGCGAGCGAAGAAGCGCGACTTGAGACGCCACAAACTCGAGGTCGTCAAACGATTTGAGCAGATCCACACGAAGCTCAAGCGCGTCCACACCCTTGGTGATGTCTTGGACGAGTGGGCGAGCGTCACTCACATCTGGGAAAGTCAGCGACAGGAAGAAAGTGTCCAGTCGGCACACGCTCTGGTAGTCAAAGCTGCTTGGCAGGTTTGGAATGACCACGTTCAGGAAGCGCACGAAGTCACGGTCGATGCGCTGGAAATCCGTGTCGCCGCGGTTCACAGTGAATTCAAACGACGAGCTCTTTTGGTACAACGGCTCACGACGCTTCCACACATTGTCGTGCGAGTCACCGAGCGATGGGCGGTTGGTCTCGCTGTCGAGGTACGCCAGCACATCGTCAATCGCGCGGCGAACGTGGACAACGTACGGGTACTTCGCGAGCGCGTCGACAACCGCAGGCGTCTCCACGACACCGCCACCACACGAGATGATCGTCGCAGCAGGCGGGTTCGCGATAAGGCGCTGCAGCAACGCGCTCTGACGCTCACGGAACGCCTCCCACGTGTTGCTGTGTCTCGCTACGAACGCAGAAATCGGCTCACCAAACTCCTTCTCAAGCTCTTCGTCAGTGTCGAGCAGGTTCAGCCCAAGTGCAGAGGCTGCGGCTTTCGCCAACGACGTCTTTCCAGCGCCGCGCATGCCAATCAGGAAGAATGCAGGGATCGCAGCGTTCTCTTTCTCCGCAGTGTCGTGGTTCTCGACACCGACCACTGGCGCCACTTCCAGACCCAAGTGCATTTGCACGTGGTCCCAGAACTCCGGGTACGTCTTGTCAGTGCACTCCTTGTCCGTGACAACCACGTCCTTCACAACCGAACCCAGCACGGCAAAGCTCATGGCGATGCGGTGGTCGTTGTGGCACGCGATGAACGCCTTCTTCAAGTGGTCGCTCTTGCCCTCTGTGCCCTTGACCCAGATTCCATCCGGCAGCTCACCGCACTCGACGCCAATCTTGCGCAGCTCCGTCACCATCACTTCGATGCGGTTGCACTCCTTCACGCGCTGGTTGGCGATGCCCGTGATGTTCGTCGTGCCCTTTGCCACAGCAGCGAGCGCGACCGCAGTCATGAACGCGTCCGTCATCGTCTCCATGTCAATGTCCACGGCGGTCAGCGGCGTGCCAGCAGGTGGACCCACAACGGTCGTCGAGAACGCATCCTGAGTGGTGGTGCAGCCCATGGAGCGCAGCAGCGTGTGGAACGCAGCGTCGCCCTGCAGACTCGTGTTCCCCAGAGCTTCAACCGTGACTTCACCGCCAGTGATCGCAGCAAACGCGAGCGGGTACGTCGCAGACGACGCGTCGACTTCAATGCTGAACTCTGGAGGGTTCTGGTACACGCCGCAAGGCACGCGGTAGCGGTTTGGCGCCAGCGTCTCGACTGGGATGCCGAACTCCTTCATCAACTGGGTCGTCATCAGGATGTACGGCAACGACGTTGGGTGCTCTTCCTCCAGTTCGAGCACGAGCGGCTCCCTCGCGTATGGCGCACTGATGAGAACCGACGACACGTACTGACTACTCACTTTGCTCGCGAGCTTCATCACACCGCCCTTCAAGCCCGTGCCGCGAACAGCGACCGGCGGACACCCTTCGTCTTCCAGGTACTTCAGGTCGCATCCGTTCGCACGCAACGCATCGACAAGCGGCGCAATCGGACGCTCCTTCATGCGGTGGTTACCCGTGACAACCACCGAGCGCTCGCTATTCGTGAGCAGCGTCATCGTGCTGGTCAAGAAACGCGCGGCGGTGCCAGCGTTGCTCAAGTAGATCTCGTCACCGTCCGCGACGTTTTCGAACTTGCCGCCCGTGCCTTCGACAACAAGCACAGCGCCATTGTCGTCCCACGAGAACTTGGCGCCGAGCTTCAAGAGCGCGTTCATCATCACTTGCGTGTCGTCCGAGTGCAGCAAGCCCGAGATGCGGCACGAGCCCTTGCCCAGCGCAGCCATCAGCAACGCGCGGTTCGAGATCGACTTGGAGCCGGGCACGCGGATCTTGCCGTGCGCCTTCTTTCCCGGCACCATCTGCACCTGCTTCTCAAGCACCAATTCGATCTGCGAGTCCTTGATCGCGCGCGCGTACGGGTTCGAGAGCACTCTGCCGATGCTCTCGAGCAGCACGATCTTCTTCACCCCCTGGCTGTTCTTCTTGTCGACCTCCATCTTGACGACGACGTCCTTCGTGGCGACGTTCTCCGGTACACGAACAGGTAGTCCGTACGCAGTCAAGCAGCGGCGCAGACGTCCCACAGTCGCAGACGTGCAGATCCCCATGCCACGAGCGATTTCGGCTTCTTTGATCATGCCAATCGAGACGCACTCGCCGTGCAAGTATTCTGGCTGCAGCAGCGCTTCGATACCGTGGCCAATGCTGTGCCCAAGGTTCAAGATCGCACGCAATCCCATCTCTTTCACGTCCTCCGTGACAACGGTCGCCTTCACCTGGACCGCCATCGCGACGACCTGCTGCACAAGCTTCATGTCTGAGAGCGCGAGGACCTGGTCGGTCGACGCCTCCAAGAGATCGAAGAGCTCCGCGTTGAAGATCGCGCCAGCCTTGATCACCTCGCCCATGCCGTTCACCAACTCGCGCTTCGGCAGCGTCTGCAGCGTGCTCAAGTCCACATACACGCGCTGCGGCATGTGGAACGCGCCGAGCAGGTTCTTGCCGAAATCTTCAACGTCAATGCCAGTCTTGCCGCCAATGCTCGAGTCCACGCACGCGAGCAGCGTGGTCGGGACCTGGATGAACGGCACGCCGCGCATGTACGTGGACGCGACGTAGCCGCTCAGATCGCCGACGACGCCGCCACCGACCGCGATCACGCACGTGTCGCGGTGGCAGCGGTTCGGGAAGAACACTTCGTCTTCGATCTTCGCCTTCATCTCGCGGCATTTCGACTCCTCGCCCGCGGGCACTGCGTGGAGCAACACGCGCTTCGTGGCGTGATCCGCCAGCAGCGACGTGAGCTGCTCAAAGAGCGGCTGCGCATAGAGCGGCGCGACGTTCGTGTCTGTGAGGATCACGAACGTGGACGTGGACGGCATGAGCGCCAGGATGTCCTGCGCCACGAAGGCCGAGGACAGCAGCGCCGAGCCGAGCACGATGTCGTAGGACCCGCACGGGATCACCTGCTGAGCCATGCTTGTCTGTCTGATCGCTCGGAGGCGTTTGCTTTGAGTGTGCGAGTGTGTGATCTTGTGGTGGGGGGATCGATAGTGACGGTCGCAGAGACGAGGGGATGCGACAGAAACAAATAAAGAGACGGTAGTACTGTGAGCGGAGGAATTGTAGATGTGATGTGGAGGGGGCATTAGCGATTTGTCCCTCCCTGGAGGTATTATTACACAAAAGTGAGTGAGTTTGGTGTCAAAAACGAAAAGCAACAATAGCGATGAAGATTAGACCCTCACGTGGGGCATTCTTCGTGCTCTCTCAAGTCTCAAGAAATGGAGGGGGTACTGTTCTAGACGCTCCGTGAGGCATTATTATATCGAAATGAATGAGTGCTATTTTGCATTTTGCGGTGTTTGCGCGATCACTATTATGAACCACACACTTTTTCTTTCCATTCGCAAAACTGCCTTTTATGTGGAATCAGAGAGCGACGCACCCAGTTTTGGCACAACAGAGTACCCTACAAAAAAAGAAAAAGCAGTAGCTCAGAGTTGCTATTGCATTACTGAACGATGTTGTTTGATCCAGTAAGTGCACAAAGCAAAACAGTTTGTTTTCGAACATGTGTGCATTTGCATGAAAACAGGTTTGTAAAAACGGAGAACACAACCACGATCACCGATATGAACACAATTCAATCCTGCACCTGCTCACGAAAGTCTGGACATCACGCGCATCCGTCCTTGCTGCAGCACTCCTGTGTGTCGAGTTGCGCATCCATTTCGCTCTCGCTTTGACTCAAATCGCCGTCGTCACCGCTTCATCGGAGGGCAGTAGTTGGGCTGCTGTCGACTCGAGCTCAGCAGCAGCAGCAGAAGAAGAAGAAGACGCAATCTGCGCAGCAGCAGCGGCGACTGAACCGCCAGGCATCATCGCTTTCCGGGTCGCTTGGCGCTGCTTCGCCTCCGCTGCTTGCTCGGTCTCTTTCTCCTTCAGCTTGCGGAACGCGAGCCGGATGCTGTTCTTCGTGTGCTCGTCGAAGCGAAGGCGGTCCAGCTCCGGAAGCAGCACTTTGAAACTCTCCAGCAGCTGCTCGTTCGTCGTGCGCGAACCAAATCGGCTCACAGAGTACGCCGCAGCGCCACCTCCAGAACTCGTCAGTGCACCGCCACCTGCAGCCTCCATGAGCTTGAGATCGCTTGCGAGCCTCTCCACGTCGAAATCTTTCTCCGAGCTGTCACCGACGCTGTGGATAAAATCCGATTCGTCTGTGCCCAGGCAGTGCAGCGACATGTTCTCGTCTCCGGGACTCAAGAACTCCTCGATCGTCATCGGTCGTGCGATCGGCAGCATAGCCACCACGTCGCAAATCTCGTTCTCGATCCTGAGCTCCATGTCTTCGATGACGTGGTGCACCTGGGGCGACGGCTTTGTCGCCGTCGTGATCTCGGTTGTGTCCCAATAGTGCTTCAAGATGGCGGGCGGCACGGAGATCCAGCACTCGCGCACCCAGCGCATCGCCTGCAAGATGTCGATCTGGAAAATGTCGTCCTGCAGCCCCGCTTCATACCGGTCGTGCGCGTGGTGCAGGTGGTGGCGGCGGTAGCGGCGCTTGAACGCTTCAAAGATGCCGGCTTCGAACGGCTGGTACTGGCTCGTCGTGCTCGGCGGCAGCATCTCGAGGCGGATGTTCGTGAGCTCGAGACCGATGCGAATGTGCGACGGCGCGTGCGCGATGAGCAGTAGGATGTTGCGCTGGTCGTCACGCAGCTTCGTGTCGAGCAAGCCGATCCACTCCTGGAAGAGCACGGGCGTCATCCACGCTTTCCTGTTGTCGCGGTACTGGAACTGCACGGGTTCCTCGCCGTCCAGTCCGGTTTGCAGCAACCTCGCGGGCAGCTTCGAGCTCCCAATAAAGAACGGCTCGAGCCGCTCGCTGCCGTCGGCGTTCGCAGCGAGCGCGATCGTGAGCCGCTTCCTCGCGGCAGCACTGGCGGGCGTGCTCACGCCTCGTCCCGACGGTTTCTCCGGTGAGAGCGAGAAGAAGAGCCCCGTCTCGCTCATCGTGAAGATGTCGGACGCGTGGTAGATCCTGGCCACTTCCTGGAGCTCGCGGGTCGCGAACGGGATCGTCGACGCCACTGCCGCTGTCCCAGCCGTGTGGATCTGCGCAAACGCAGCCGCTGGGTCGCTGGGAAACGCGATCGCTCCTACTGCTGACGAACCGTCTACCGCCAGTGTCGTCGGTTGAGCTAGCGTAGAACTACCCAGCACACCTGCAGCAATAGCACCGCTAGTCATACCAATACTGGACGCAGACGCACTGGCTGACGTCGTCGTTGTCGTTGTGGTTGTACCGCCGAGACGGATGTTGTGGCGCTTCTTGAAGCCTCCGAGCCATCCATTCGAGAACGACATCTTCGACGTGATGCCAAAGTTCAGCGCGAGCTGGCGCGCCTTGTCCTTGATCATGTCACCCGAGAGCTTCATGTTGTTCTGGCGCGCGTACAATACCCAGTTGCAGAGAGCGGTGTCGAGCTCCGGGTGGGTCACAAAGCCCTTGCGGCGCGACAGCAGGTCCTTCGACGGCATGGTCGTGAGCTCGCCGGCGCGCGCGAGGATCTTGGAGATCGTGCTCTGGTGCGGCAGGTTGACGAGCCCGAACTCGTCCTTGGCCCAGACGCAGAGCTCCTGCTGCGTCATCTTGACCTGCGCGAACTTGACGCAGAGCATGCGCTTCTGCGCGTTCGTGAGGTTGCCCACGGGCTGCGTCATGCGCTTCTTCTTCGCGGGCGGCTGCTGCTGGGCTGGCGGCGCAGTAGCGCCATCGGTCTTCAGCGGCACGCCAGCAGCAGCGTCCACAGACGCTGTCGCTCCATTGGCGCTTGTTGTGGAGCTGGCGGGAGCTGAGCTGGCGACGCCACTCTTGCGCTTCATTATAGGTAGGTGTTGTTGTTGTGCTGGTGGAGTTTGCAAGAATACTAACGAATAGAATATTTATGCCAGAAACGAGAGAGAGCAAAATTGGAAAGGACGCATTTGGGTGCGCTTAGACAAGTCGACACGTGTTGAAACTGGTCTCCTTTTTGAGTCTGCATCCGATTCATCTCATCTACAAGAACACGCTTCTTCAAGTGCACTATCAAACCTCGTGATTGATGAGGTTTTAGTCAATGAACCCTCACAACTGGTCTATGCAAAGTCATCACATGAGGCTTTTCAACTCGAAAAACCTCGTAATCGTGAACCTATTCGCAAAAACGTCAAGTCAAAACAGCATCACAGGAAGTGAGCCATTTTGGTAGAAACGCAATATTTGTCTTGAGTAGAGCGAGCATCAACAAGCCGCCCATTATCACTCACTCCGCAAGCACCTTCCTTCCTTCCGCCGCCGCGCCGCACAGACGCGAAACGCAATATCCGCAGCCTCTTGAGCCTCTCTGGCGAGCGCTCCGCCATCTCCACCACGCGCGCCGCCGCTGCCCACTCTCCTCACTCGCCAATCGCCCTCCGTCCGCGCACTCGCCCTCCGTCTCTCCGCGCACAGCTCTTTATCGTCACCCCCATGGCGCAAGCGAACGGCTCCACTGAGACCACCAACGGCAATGCAAGCGCCACCGCTACTGCCGCCACAACGGGTGGCCACATGCCGGTCGACCCGGCCGACACTGTGACGTTCTGCCACCAGAGCGCGATCCCGAAGCTGCCGATCCCGACGCTCGAGGAGTCGTGCGTGCGCTACTTGGAGTACATCCACGCACTGCAGTCGCCCGAGGAGTACGAGATCTCCAAGCAGCGCGTGGCCGAGTTTCTCGCCAACGACGGTCCAGCGCTCCAGGAGAAGCTGATCGCGTACGACGCGGACAAGAACAGCTACATCGAGGACTTCTGGTACGAGGCGTACTTGAACCACCGCAGCTCGGTCGTGCTCAACGTGAACCCGTTCTTCGTGCTCGAGGACGACCCGACGCCGTCGCGCAACAACCAGATCTCGCGCGCCGCGTCGCTCGTATTGGGATCGCTCAAGTTCATCAACGCGCTGCGCAAAGGCACGCTCGAGCCCGACATGTGGCGCAACAACATGGCGCTCTGCATGAACCAGTACAAGCGCCTCTTTGGCTGCGCGCGCATGCCCACGGCAAGCAAAGACGAGGCGTTCGTGGACGAGAAGTCCAAGCACATCGTGGTCATGTGCCGCAACCAGTTCTACTGGTTCGACGTGATCTGGGAGGACGGCGTCACGGCGATCACCGAGCGCGAGCTCGTGAACAACCTCAAGGCGATCAAGGAGAACGCGATGCAGGCGACTGACGTTGAAGCTGCGGCGCAGGCGATCGGCGTGCTCACGACCGAGCACCGCGCGAACTGGGCCAAGCTGCGCCAGAAACTGGTCGTGAAGAACGCAGAGAGCCTCGCTGTGGTACGTACGTTGTGACTTTGCATTTGTTTACGGGTATGAGCAGGACGCTGACATTGATTTATGTGTGGTGTGATTGACTTGTTTGCCTATTTGACAGATCGACCGCGCGCTCTTCCTCGTGTGCCTCGACAACACGGCGCCGCCAGACGCCGCTGCGTTTGCCGCCACGGCGCTCCACGGCACGTACGGCATCGTCAACGGCGTGCAGATCGGCACGTGCATGAACCGCTGGTACGACAAGCTGCAGATCATCGTGTGCGAGAACGGCGTCGCGGGCGTGAACTTTGAGCACTCGTTCGTCGACGGCCACACGGTGCTGCGCTTCGTCTCGGACGTGTACACGGACACGATCATCCGCTTTGCGCAGACGATCCGCGGCGGCAGCTACTCGTTCCTGGAGGCGTCCTACCGCGCGCCGCAGCTCAGCCAGAGTGCGGAGAAGCCCCGCGTGACGCCGCGCAAGCTCGACTGGTCACTCGACCTTGAGGTTGAAGAGGGGATCAAGTTTGCCGAAGCCAAGCTGAGCGACCTGATCCTGCAGAACGAGGTGGACGTGCTCGAGTTCACGTCGTTCGGGAAGCTCTTCATCACGCAGCACAACATGAGCCCGGACTCGTTCGTGCAGATGGCGTTCATCGCCGCGTACTACTTCCAGTACGGCAGCGCGCCGAATGTGTACGAGCCCGTGCTCACGAAGCGATTCCGCCATGGCCGCACTGAAGCCGCGCGATCGATGACGAAAGAGGCGGCCGAGTTCCTCGACGTGTTCTTCCCGGAGAAGTCGCCGATCGACAAGATCGAAGCGCTCAAGCACGCGATCAACGCGCAGGTCAAGATGGTGCGCAACTGCGCGGCGGGAAAGGGTGTCGAGCGCCACCTGTTTGCGCTCGAGTGCCTCTGGCAGACCGAGCAGCGCACAGAGAGCCTGAACGGCAACAGCTCGTCGCCGTCTGCAAAGCCCGCGATCTTCAGCGACATTGGCTGGGAGAAGCTCAACCACACGATCTTGTCGACGAGTAACTGCG
>JAASFO010000904.1:0-11654 GCA_023333815.1 Globisporangium recalcitrans | reverse complement strand
GCTTCGGTGGCAAGACTGATTTGAGATATTCCCGCACCTCGTCCGCAGGTGCCTGGCGCCGAGATATAGGGCCACACTGGGAATATCCCAATGTGACCCTAGTGGCTTGACGCCACTGAACCCTCGCGGATCCAAACCCCCTAAACCCTTCTACACCGCACAAGTCGACCGCGCAAGCACAAGTACACCTTCTACACTGCACAAGTGACCAATTATACCACACCTCGGTGTGTGTGTGCCACATGAATTGTACATTTTCACTGTATTACGTCCCCATGTATTTAATCTGATGGGTACTATGGGGGGTGTTGATTGTAGTGTCCTTAAATATGAGAATAGTTTAGTATCAAGTTGAGGTATTAAGGTTGGTACCAATATTTTTCGAGCCATTCTCTATGACAATGTTTATCTTTGAATTTGTATCCCCTATGGAAAACTTCTAGGTCGTTTATCTCCGCAACTAGAGCACTTTAGTTCGTGGGAAAGTTGACCATATCCCTTAGAATTTTGTGTAGATTACGTATACAACTTTTCATTTTTCCCCTACCCCTCCCCTCACTTGGGTTTTTGGGTTTTACTCGATTATCTCGAAAACGGTCCGAACGAGCCCCCTTTTTTTTTCTTTCTGATTGCTCAGAATTTCACGGGCTACCTGCTACCACTTTTCATTTTTTCTTAAAACCCCTAGCAGGCAAACGGCCCTCCTACTAAACCCTAAACCCTGTCTAAATCGATCGTGATATACCCTAATTCAACCCTATACACTATACATCTCGCACTCATCTTTCTTTCCTCTTTTTTTTCACCAACTCTTCTCATTCTCATCAACTCGACTCGACTCATCCACTCCACTCTTATCATCAACTCCACTCTTCCCATACACTCGACTCCTCTCATCGCTTATCCCTTCTTTCATCGACTCTCCTTTTTGCATCACTTGTGTGCGCTTTACATCAACTGCACTCTTTTCCTCAACTTCACTCTTTCTCTGCTCTTTTCACCCATTTTCTTTTTCATTCCTCACCACTCTCTTTTTACATCTCCTGTCAGTAAACTCACTTTCAAACATTCATTTTGCCTCACAATTCGTCATTTTTGAACCCACAATGTGCATCTCTTTCCAATTCAACGCACTCGATCACAATGACACTTCATTATTTCAAAGTTTATTCACGCACTGATATATAAACGAGCAAGCTACTTGTGTAAGATGCATGGTAGTTCTAGTTCGCGCAG
Organism: Globisporangium recalcitrans; assembly: GCA_023333815.1. Taxonomy (NCBI): domain Eukaryota; phylum Oomycota; class Peronosporomycetes; order Pythiales; family Pythiaceae; genus Globisporangium; species Globisporangium recalcitrans. The sequence continues at coordinate 10,418 of JAASFO010000904.1, read as the reverse complement.
CCAAACTACTTCTAGCTACCTTTAAGTTCGCAATGACACTTACGTACGCTGGCTCTGCGATTCCATCATGTCGACCCCTCGAGCATATCCGCATCAGATGGAAACGCGAACAAGTCGAGCTCTTCTTCAGCTGACATTTTGTTTGCAGCAAATCCACGAGATCCACTGGATCGAGCAGCATCAATGTGGCGAGCAAGCAGCACTGCAATCGGGACGTCTTCGTCGTCGCTGTCGATCTCCATCGAGTGATCTCTCTCCAAAAACTCAATGCGCGGAGTCGTCAGCAATTCTTCTCCCATGGTCGATACAGGCATGAGGCCAGACACGCGGTCACTGATCCTCACACTCTCCATCGCTCGCTGAACAGAGTCGTCGGCGCGGTAGATCGTTTGCTGGGTCTGGAAGCTGTGGTACATCTGACGGGAGAGGCTGTACAGTTGCTGCATGTCGAGAAGCTTGGACGCGTTCGTGACGTAGATGGATCTGCAATCGCGAATCGTTACGACTTTGCCGAACTTCTGGTACACGAGCTTCTGAAAGCGCTTGGTCAAGTATGGCTCCTGCTCGCCACGTCGATCGATGAAGAGGCTGGAGCAATGGCTGCGAGCCAAATGATCGCGGTGTTGCAGATACACTTCAAAATCGGCAGTGAAGCGAGGAGGGAGCACCACGACCACAGGGCCGTATATGTGGTAAGTCTTGTGCCGCTTGACAGTCATCACCACAAAGCCGTTCACAATCTTGATCTCTTCGCGCTTGATCATGTTGAACACTTGAAGGCGCTGGGGGGGAATACTGAACAACAGCACAACCAGAAAGTAGTTCCGGAATGCCATGTACGTCTCCCAAGTTGGCTCGCCACTCTCTTCGAAGTCCCCGCGCGCTGAGACCATGTCGTGCTTCAACTCGTTGTCCACGAACGCGAGCATATCGTTGTAGCTGGGTAGCCCCGCAAGATAGTCTGCCTTCGCCTGCGGGTCGCGGTCAGTCACCCGTCGCTTGGATACACTGAAGCACAGATCCTCCAGCAAGTCGCGGCTATCCTTCAACTTGGTTTGTTGGAGTACGTCGACACGCCAGTTCAGGAAGACCACCAAAGTGCGCAGGTAATTGTACACCGTAGACATGTTCAGCGGCTCTCCATTCACGTCCAGCCCAGCTTCCATCGTAAACGCATTGAGCCGAGCAGTCTGGAAAATCGCCAAGCAGGAGTCCGCGCGCCTCAGTCGCTTCATGAGGGTGATGTTGTCGACGTTGTGGAAGTCCGCGAGCTTTCCGAGCGCAGTTCGAAACTTCGACAGGAAGGTGACTGGCCGACGGATGCTCTTATGCTTTCCCAGCGACGTGTCGGACATGACCCACGCGACGAAGTCTGGTAAGTGCTCCTTCAGCTCGTCGTCCGATGGCGCGAGGTTCTGGTGACGGTGGGCTCCCGATGGCGGCGGGCGAAACAGCGGCTCCCGGGCGACGACAACCTCCTCGCTCTTCTCCTCTTCGTCGTCGCTGAGATTGGCATCGGGAACAAGTGCACCATCGGCGGACGCGCTACACGACTTGACATGGCGCGACCAGTTGGATCGGGACACATCCTTGTCGCAATGCTCGCAATGTTTCGCACCATGATTGCGAAGATGGTTCGTGAACGACTTGTCGGTCTTGAAAGTGCGCAGCGGCTCACACTTGGCGCAGAAGAGGTCGGTAAGACCAGCGTGGGCTACAGCTCGGTGTTGATTCATCTTCTGCCGCGTCGAGAACGTCTTCTTGCAGTGAGGCGCATAGAAGCACGGTACGACGGGCATCTTGGACTGCAGCAACGCTGGCTTGGTGGTTGGCGTGGTGGCTGGGGTGGTGGCTGGTGAAATGGCTGAGTTAACAGTGGACTGAAAATCCAAAAGTGTAATGGGACGCTGTTCACAACAGTCCCCAAAACACAGCACACACACTTGGCGCGTACGAGGAAGCGTTCCCGACTTGGAGGGAGGAGAAAGAAGACTTGTGTAGAACGCGTAAAAATTACAACTGAAATGAAAAGCTGTTATGGTTCCTGTCGCTACTCCTAATTCGCCTCAAGGGCTCCCAGAGGTTTTACCCGTAAAACCTACACATGTAAAGAAAACCTACTGAACTGATATATAAAACCTTGGGTACGTTTGAGGTTCAACCCACTGAACTTGAACTTGAAGTCCCGTGGAATGTTCCCTGCGAAGTGATTGGCTGGCGCCATCACTTCAACCCGTAGTGACACGTCGCCTGCGTCACCAGTCAAGTTCCCCAAAGAGGAACCATCATTCTGTACTTGATTAGTACAGAGGTCTCATGACGTCATGTGATGACATCATTTGCGTGCATGGGGATCATCGTTCTTGCCTCTTGTTTTATTCGCACCCACAATGCACGCCCAAAGTGGTGTGTGACACACGAGATCTGAGAATCAGATCCACCTTCGTGTAATAGGGCGTGGCCCATTACAAAAAGTGAGTTCCATCATTGGACGCAAACTTTCGTGATCTCTCCTCTGAAGACAGGGAGTGAGGATATGTCCAAGTGCGCGCATCATTGAAGATCAAACGTACGCGATGACAGCGAGCTGTCACAAGTGCTCTTTCATGGGTTGAATCACTAATCCATTATCTCTGACATTGCATCTCTCATATATCTCATTTCTCATTTGCTTCTCCATTTTTCTCATGCCAATATACTCACTTTTTCCCTCCCCTCTCTCTCTTCTCTTTCTCAATTCCCTCGCCCATTCTCTCTTCTCTCTTCCCTCTCATTCCCCCCTCCCCTCTCTCTCTCTCTCTCCTCCCATTCTTTGCCCTCCCCCTCTCTCTCTCTTCGCTTCCCCCTTCTCTTTCTTTTTTACGATTCTGATTACACCATCGCTTTTTCTTCATCCCTCGCTCTGCCTCTTCTCTATTTATTCTCAACTCTTTCCTCGCACTTTCTTTATGGACACATACCTCCTCTCCTTTACTCTCTCTTTTTTTAATTGTCTCGTCCCCGCCTTCACTTCTTCGTAGCTCTGAAATGTACCCACAAGCTGCATCGCAATTCAAATCCGAACACCAATACTTGAAACACGCTCGATAGCGTTCGAGAATGCTGGATGGGGATCAGAAACAATCAATATGTACGGCTATTCAGGACACCAGATGTGGGTGAGTTGGTATACAAAGTTTGACTGTATGAAGCTCCAATTTGGATCTTTACATTTCCACTCAACCCGTTGAACAACGATATTCAGCGCATGCACGTACGTACCCGTCAAATCGGATACATGTTTCCGATTCCCCATACAAAAATCATACAAAGTCCAAGTTTTCAGACAATATCACGTGGTATTGCGTGCAATGCGAGTGAATGTCCTGGTGTGCCAACAACAGTGGCACAGTGCACATAGACGAGTGAGTAGGTACCACTGTCGTGTTGCCCGCACAAAGTTACGTGGTCATACAAACTCTCATACAATTTGCCTTTCTATTCGCTTTGTATTGTGCGAATCACTCTCTCACCTGTGTAAATCAATATTTGTCGCATAGCCGTGCGTCCCCCGTCAAATGTGATATTTTTCCCACACTCCCCATACAAAAACACATACAAGTGCAACTTTTCAGCGGATTTGGAGCACTTTTTGCTTGGTTTGTAAAAAAGAGTAGTACGCGGTACATAGACAGGTCTGAAAGTCCCACAGTCGTGTTCGCGATACAAAAGTAGGCAGGTATACAAAGTTTCATACAAATTGGCTCTCTGCAGCGCGCGCTGCAAGCACATTCGTGTTTGACTTATATTGAGTATACTATACAAACTGACAGACAAATCCATGTTGTCCACACTAACCATGTTTATATTTCGACATTCCTTGAAAAATTTCAATTGAAACCCCGAAGATATCGATGGTTAAGTTAATATAGAAAAGCCCAGTCAAATTTGCTCATCACTTTTCCCAAAACGAGCTCGGCTCGTCATGGTTAAGTTAATATAGAAAAGCCCAGTCAAATTTGCTCGTCATGGTTCACCATGCAGAGCGTAACCACTTTGACTTGAAATTTGTATCATGACGAGCCTGTTTAGGGACACCCACCCTGTTTCAATCGTAATTACTTGTGTGTGGGCCACGTCACATCAACTCGACGGATTACTACATTCAACGAACGTGATTTGGAACTTCCAACATTTGAGAGTCCAACCGTCACTGCCTAATTTTCACAAACACAACACATCCGAATCACACGCAAAAAGACCAATTGCGACAAGCATGACCACCAGCCAGACCCGAATGACAAGCCGTCCTTCCACCGACCAGAGTGCGTATGCGTGTGTGGCATGCGCTCGTGGCTCTGCTGTATCAGCATCTTACTCATCTCGCTGCTCGCTATTTTATGAATGAATGTGTGTGTGTGTTACAGGCGCCTGCGTCCGCGTTGCCTCGAGCCAGACACGCTTTCGCACCTGAAAGAGGTGACGGAGATGATGGCGCAGCCAGCAGAAGACGCCACGGAGGACGAGGTGGAGCTGCTGCTCTGGAACGTGCTGGAGGAGCTCGCGCCTCGAGCGGCGAGTGCGGCGTCGGACCACCACGCCGGCGAGCTGATCGAAATGTTCATGCCCAAGATGAGCGACGGGCAGCTGCGCTACTTCTTCAGCAAGATGCACGGGTACTTTAGCCACCTGTGGACCAACCGCTACTCATCGCACGTGCTGCAGAATCTGCTCTCGCGCACCAGCGGCATCGTGGAGAAAGAGCAGCAGGGAGCCACCGATGACCCGAACGATGACGACGACCGCTTGAAAGAGACGCCGCCGATGAGCCACCTGATCATCACGATGGTGAAGGAGGTGGAGAGCGAATGGCTCACGCTTATGAACGATGTGAGCGCGAGTCACGTCATGCGCTCGGTGCTCGCCGTGCTTGCTGGCAAGCCTCTTGTCGCGGAGAAGCGCGGCAAGAAAGCCAAGCACCGCGTCGTCACGTTCGGGGAAGCCAAGGACGGCTCGGCGGTCACTTTCGAGATCCCTTCGACGTTCGACGACCTATTCAACGAGATCCTGACAAACTTCATGTCGGCGCACTCGCACGAGATCCTCAACCTCATGTACGACCCCAACTCGGGTCTGCTGATCGCCAGTGCGTTGAAGCTGGCGCCTACGAAGAGCAAGATGAGTCTTGTCGAGCACGTCCTGCAATGGGACGACAAGGAGGCGAGCAAGAAGGCGTTCAACGATTTCGCCGGCGACGCCGTTACGAGCCACTTTATCGAAGCGCTCTTCGCCAGCGTGAGCGACAAATTCTTCACAAAGCTCTTCCGCCGATGCATCAAGGGCAAGATGGTCGAGTTCGCGCAACACAACATCGCCAACTACGTTGTGCAGAATGCGATCCAGCGCGTGTGGTCGGAAGAGCTGGCCAACGAGGTGCTGGAGGAGTTGCAGCACTCGCTCTGGACGCTGCTGTTCATGGGGCGTCCGGGCGTCGTCTGGCGCCTCGTGGAGGTGTGCGTCAAGTTCCAGCTGCAGCAGAAAGAGATCTTCGGGCTCTTGGTCGACGCGGTGAAGAAACTCGAGAGCAAGAAGCCGGAAGCCGTGCAGAAAGAGTTCGTGCCTGCGCTTCTGGGCTTGCAGCTCTCCACCGGCGGCGCTGCGAAAATCAACCTGAATGTGATGGGTGCCAAGCTCATCGCGGAGCTGATGAAGTTCGAGTACGCCGACTGGGTCGCACCTCTGTACAGCGGCATCCTATCGCTGAACACTGCGCAGCTGGTGGCGCTGGCAAAGGGTTCGACTGGCAGTCGCTTCATCATTGAGCCGATCTGGGAGTCGGACAGCGAAGAGACCAAGTGGGTCCGGAGAGCTCTGTTCGAGCGATTCGTGGGCAGTTTCGGGTCTCTCGCCATGGACCGTCTTGCAGCCTTCTCTGTGATGAAGTGCTACGAGAAGCTGGAGCTTGCGCAGAAGGTGCTGGTCGTCGAGGAGCTGGTGCAGGTGGAGAGCAAACTGGCAGGCAGCCACTTCTCGCAGCTGGTGATGACACGTGCAACCTCTTTGAGTCCGCAACAACCGCGAGAAGTGGGAGGCGCTGTACGAGAAGAACAAGATCGCACGACTCGTCAAGGACGTCGTGGACGATAACAACGACCCTGATCAAGAAGGACAAGAAGAGAAAGGAAATTTAAAGCAAAATGAACATGCAACCTGTGAACGCAATCGAAGAAGAGCATTAGCAAACTTTTGGATATATTTACTTTTTAGACGTTAAGCGATTCCGTGCAAGCATTGGTGAGTTTATACAGAATGGACTGGCGGAATTCATGCAAGATCGCCAACTCCTTGACATTGCGAGATATGTTCACGACGGCCTTGATGCGATTAGCTAGATCTTCACCTTCTTCTCCACAGATAAAGTTGTTCAGCCGCTCCATGAAGTAGAGTGTGTATACTCCACAATCATAGGAATTCGTCTGTTTCGGCGAAGGTTCAGCCACAATTGTCTGGTATTTTTTCGAGTGCTTCTTGCCGGTTTTGCTAAGCTTCTCTCCAGCAAAGAAGTCCACCAGCACAGACGCGATTGCATGAACATTGTGAGTTCCCGGAAGCGAGTCTACATGAAAGAAGCGCGTCAGCTTCCTCGGGGTCGTCTCGATCGCGTTCTCCACCACGATTAGACTCCAGTGATCGTTCAGCTGCACCGGAATCTGAATGAACTGAAATCGCTCCCAGCGAAATAATGGCACCAATCCCCTCAAGCTCTCATACACCGTAGCTTTCGTTCGGCGTTGACTGCTCTCGAAGTAAATGTGGCCAAAAAACTGGGTATCGAAGTTGTAGCAAATCGGGGAGCTGGGAATGTGTTGATGGATGTAGTAGTCGATAATAGCGTTCTCCATCCACTCCCCTCTTTTTAGGCAGGAAAGGTGAGAAGCCATCACTGTCACAGTCGGGAAATCCGAGGAGTCGACCATGTACGATGGCACTTTGCAGCTCCAAATCACGGGGTTTGACGGAGTGGTCTCCTTTCCAGGAAGAAAGGCGACAAACACTGGGCTGTCGCCGCCATCGCTTTCGTCTTCGCCATCGTCAAGAATGGTAGAGACAGCGTGCACTGGAGGTCCTAGAGCCTCTGTGATTAGCGCTGCACTCTCAGCAGTCTGCAAGATCGACGACGGCACTGGTTGCAATATCAAGGCTGGCGCTGGCGTGACTGGCAGTGTCGGGATCGAGGCTGGAGGCTCTTGCACACTGAAGACTGGAGCTGATCCTGCTCTTGTTGGTATTCTTGTGTTGTCTACGTTGTCATCGCGTATTATGGTGGGGGAATTGACTGCATCTGTTGCGGTCGCGTAAGTCAGCTCAGCGTTGTTTTCATCTCCCTTGAGCCTTCTAGGAGTTGAAAATGGCTTGATATGAGAACGCAGCTTGTGACGATCCAGCAACCTCCCCATCCAGGAATTTCTTGCACTGACTGTCTTCTTCGCAAACCCTGGAATCTTCGCATCGCAGAACGAAAATATATCGGACCTTGACATTTTGTCCCCTGTCTTTGCCTGCTGCATAACAGTATCAACTATCAAATGCTCGAAAGCGCGGGTATCGGAAAACCTACCGCTACCACTCAGACGCTTCTGTTGCGGGGTCGGACTCGTGTTGCGAATGGCGTCGCCTTGTTGCAACCAACCCCTTATTGTAGACGGGTGGAGCTTGAGTTTTTTCGCCGCCTTTAGTTGTGTCCATCCGTTTTCGCGAATGGTGTGGAGGGCGTCCTTCTTGTCCTTCATTTCGTGTTGGACCCTGCGTCTGCTACCCTCGCTCGGGCGGGCGTCGGCGACAGCGTCGCTCATAGCAGGCGTCGTTTGTGTTTCTCTGCGGGAAACACGATGTGTTGAGAAGAAGGAACGAAGTGGCAACGAGGGAGAAGACTTTTTGTAGCCCTCAGAGTGTGTGTAAAGTGGAACGGTTGGCTATCAGAATCCAATAGGTTTGCAAAAGAAGCAGTTTGACTCAGAGAGAAGTGCTACATCCCTCTGTACTGTATTTATCTGCACTTCATCATGAGGAGCATCATTGCATGAACGTAACGCTTGGATCGAGCTCTAAGATCACTCATGAGGAAGAGGGGTTTAGAACTGGACGAAAGTAACGTAATCTTTAGAAGGCCAATCACGACAGTTTTGGGAGAGTTGGCTTCACCCAATGTAGTAGTGCAAAATGGACCAATCGTGACACTTCGGTATCTTGGATATGTGAATTTCCACAGTAGAAAAACATCAATGTCATTTGCAGAATGAGTCACAAAAAAGAAGCAAATTCAGTGCACATATTACCATGAAAGTATAGATGTGCTTGGTCACTTGAAATGAGTCCACTCAGTCTCCATGGTCACGTCCACCTCAATGTCAACTTGCCAAGGTCCAGCGCATAAACGAAGGCGAAAACGAATCCCCTTTTTCATTTAGGGCAATGTTAACCTCTGCTGCAGCGCTTTCCATTGCCAAGCATTCATTGAGCAGAACTTAAGTGGTGCCCTGCGTCATTATAGAAAGCGAAATTGTACCGTACTTTCCTCACAGCAAGTTTCCATAAACCACCTCACCAGCAGATTGAATCAGAATCATGCGCATCACCTGACCTCAAATATCAGTGTACTACTTCCAAGAACTATCAAACATCTTTTTGTTGATATTTGTTACTTTCACAAAATATCATGTTGAGGAAAAGTATTGAATGGAGTGCTTCCTTATCGCATGGAAGGAATTAGACAATGAAAAGGAGCAATTGACTTTGAATCTGATTATCGAACGCTTTGTTGAGCTCAGAAACCACGTCGAAGAGTTGCATTATGAGCGCAGCTTGCACCACATTGACAACTACGACTTCTAGTAACAGGTCGAGCAGCAGGCGAATAAAAGCAGATGAGCGAACTGGTATTAAAACCACCAAGCTCAGGATCAATAGCAGCACAATTGTACGCAGAGTCAACAAGTAGAAGACTAGTGTTTTTGGTTGTATGCATCAAACACCAATAAATTAACACTTTTGGACTTCAGTCGTACTTTTTACAACTGAATGATCATGTACAAATGGCAATACACCACACAAGTGACCAAACTCATACTTGTGCGATGGCCACTTGTTGGTGAAGCTTGCTGTAAGGTTGAAGGAAGGAAGTGTGAATGGACAGTGGACGACAGAAAGGAGCCGCGAGTACACTTGCCTGCCATTCGAAGGCAAGGAAGTACGTGCCTGCTCATCTACCACTATTCGGCCGACCCTCCCAACGTCGAGCTACAAGTGTTGGATAAAATGTACGTCAAAGTCGCGCACCTCTTCATAGGGTATTGCAGAGTAGAGCGCCGTCAACTGATATTGGTCATTGAGGAGCCTGTGGTAAGACCTCCTCATGATTGTAAAAGTATGAATCCTTGCTTGATTGCAATCATTTATATCATTTGTTTTTCTCGTTTCATGATGTACCGTGATATCTTGATCACACTTTTGAATGCCCAAATACTTGTGGAAAAGAACCTGGTGACATAATCACTTTTGATGTTGTCTCCAAGGCGGGCGAGTTTGTCCAGCACGACATTGGTGAAGAGCTCTACAGTACTTTATGGAGCATCTGCAGGCTGATCAACAGGGCACTGTCACTCTTGGCCAAACACAACTGATTTAGAAAGAAGGACGTTTGAAGGTCTCATCACCGTATGTCAGTCATCAACATCAACACTTACCAACGAGTGAAACTTTTGATCCATGAAAGGAATCAAATCGTGAGGAGCTTGTTTCATTATTCCCGCGAGAACGGTGAGAATAAGATGATAGAATCGTCACATCCGAGTAAATTTTTAGGATGGTCACGGCGTTCGAAAACGTATTGTGGATATAGCGCCGGTAAGAGAACATTCTGGTTCATTGACATTTGACACGGCAGGTCATTTCTAGTTTTCATTTGAAGCCAACAAGAACGACCTCGACAATCCCCTCAACGTCTCCATGGAGAAAGAAACGTTTTTTACCACGACCTCGTGTAAAAGAGCTCGGATCGAAGTAGCACCTCCTAGCTGCGAAGCGCCTCCTACAGCCCGAAGACTTACAAAAAGAGGAAAGAAGAACGCCAGGCGCTCGAGGCTCGCGAAAGCGGGTTATGCAGTAGCAGCAGCAGTGTTTGATACTGGCGCCGCTGGTGCTGCTTCTGGTGCTTTTGCTGCTGGTGCTGCTGGTGCTTCTGGTGCTGTGTCTGGAGGTGGCGCCGCTGGCGTTCGGCCTGCCCTCGCACCCAAGGCTGGTGCTTTCGCTGCTGCTGGTGGTGGTGCTGCTGCTGCTGCTGCTTCTGGTGCTTTTGCTGCTGGTGCTTCTGGTGCTGTGTCTGGAGGTGGCGCCGCTGGCGTTCGGCCTGCCCTCGCACCCAAGGCTGGTGCTTTCGCTGC
>JAASFO010000903.1:0-11683 GCA_023333815.1 Globisporangium recalcitrans | reverse complement strand
GAAGCAGAAAGAAGAGCAGTCATCCCTGGTAACCAAGCAAGTCGGAAGTCCGAGCGCAGGAGACCGCAGCAAGGCAAGCATTCTGTCTAAACTGAAGAAGGCTTTTGGTCTCGGACGCTCGACGACCCAAGATTTTTGACAAACATGAGCAAAAGGGATGCGCATATCCAGGTTGCCTTCCTGCTTGAAGCAGCACCGGATGTCCCTTTGCGAGATGCATCTCCAGCTGTTCTCGCTCTGGGACATGGACGTTTTGTTTGGCTTCCCATGCTCTTTTCTTTTCTCGCTCTCGCAAACCGTTTCCGAGGTGGGGAGTTGCACATCGCCATAATAGCAATTCCATAGGGCTATCGTCATGCCAGGCGTGCTGCACTTCAAAGCACTGCCCTCCAAGTCCGCAAACTGAAGTCCGAGTCTCCAGCCATTCGTTCAAACCTAGCCAGTCTCCATTAGCAGTGGCCACGTGCAGCGAGCGCACTGTCCTCCAACCCGACACCATCCAGACGTGAACCTGAGAGAGCGTGCAGACTATGGAGCTACAAGTGGAATCGCCTGGACCCCAGGACCCGTTGAAAATGGCGCCTGGTGTCATGAAGAGCCCAGTTGCTGAGCAGCTACAAGCGAGCGAGACTCGGAGCGCGGTTCACATCAACGAGGCTGGCGACGATGGCGATGACGTTGTGCTCTTTGACGCTGGAGCTGCGTCTCACCGTTCGACAAAGTTCGCGGACACGAGTCTGAGTCTGCAAACTGAAGCAGCTCCCGATGCAATCGTGCCGGACGAGCTTCCGATCTCGACCTATGATACCAGCTGCTTTGAAGAGGAACACGGGAGTTCAGCAGAGCGTCGAGCGCCTAGTGTCATGAACTTTGACGCGTTTGTCACCGGCGAGCTGTCGTTTCTACCAGCAGCTGCAACAGATGAAGATGCGGATGAGACGAATGGTTCTGACTGCGAGGAAGCCAACCTGACCGGAAGTAGGGATGACGACGGCAACGAACACTCCCAGTGCACGCTCGGTACGTCCGATGACGACAGCGAAGACTGCGACTACGACATGTTCAAGGACGCATTCGACGGTGGCGATGATGATGACGAACAACCAGCGCCTCGCCGTTCACGAGTCTCGCTGACTTCGATCTCCTCGAAGCTCGTGCTCGGAGTGAAGGAGAAAACGCAGCAAGTGACGCAGTCGAAGAAGCAGGCGCTCTCGAATTTCCAGAAGAAAGGCGGACTGGTCGGCTGGCTCCATGGCGAGCTGCCCGATGGCAGCACTGATCCTTACTACGATAATGGTGAAGACAACGGTGTTGATGCTGATGGAGATATCGAGCCGTGCAATGGCGAAGTAGTATCGGAGAATGGGACTGCGACTCAGTCTAGTGGCGCAACAAGTGGGGTCTCTGGCAACAAAGACGCTCTCCGATCTGCGTCGCTGCCGTCCGATCCGATGGGATCATCCTCACAGCAAACAGCAGCGACTTCTCGACAGCATCACTCATTCCCAACTCAGCAGCACGAGGCTGCACCCGCGACGAGTGGGTTCCTGAAGAAATCGCTCAGTCGCCAGCGCGCGAGCTCGCTGCTCGAGAATCTGTACGGGAAAGCGCGGAAATCGGCACTATCCCCGGCTGCGACACCGCCGAGGTCCCCAACTCGTTCAGGAGGAAGCGGAGGTGACCGAAGTCTCCCTGACAGCCCAGCAGCCGGAGGAGGACGACGAATCGCATTGCAGCCGAGCCCTCGCAAGGATCGCGCGAGGAACCCGCACAGCTTTGGGTTCGGAGATTTCGTCGCCAATGACGCCAAAGACGACAAGGTACGAAGAGCCCCGGTTGCGAGAACTCAGCTATCCCCCATTTCGGTAAGAATGTGTCTTTGACACTTCTCTATTGTACTTGCTACCTAGGCTTCCGGATTTCGTGACCCTCGTCAGCGCACAGTATCAGCAGACAGCTCACTGGCAAACTCAGCCCAGCAGCAAGCGCCAGTCAAGTCTCGACTGTCCTGGTCCTCCTCGTCCTCCTCGGCATCAGTACCATCACCTGTACATTCGCCGGAACCAGTTTCTGCTTTGAAAGAGGTGCGGCAGTTGCCTTTGCACGAGTGCCTCGCAGACCCGAAGCTCGCGGCGGAGTTTGTCAACACGGTCATGCCCGACGACTCGGCTCTTCTCAAGCTCCTGTACTCGATCGAGGAGTACGAAGCGCTCGTGACGACGACAATGGCGACCAATCCGAGTCCTCCCGCGCTCAGCGTTCAGGTCACGTACGCGACGACCGTGATCGACAGATTCCTCATCAGCCAACCAACTTCTTTCGATGCTACGATGACGACAACAGTGAGTCGCAGCTCCTCAGCGCTGAGCAAACTCCCTGCGAGCACGCCCGCGGACTTGAAGCGCACGATCGAGCAATTCCACTTGACAAACGCGCCAAATCTCCCTAAATCGCTCTTCAAGGACGTCTACGAGGTCGTGTACGACGCGCTGCGAGACGGCTACGAGGCGTTCAAGTCCACGCGCGAGTACGCGTTGTTGCTCGAGCAGCAGCAGCTGCAGCAGGAGCGGGGGATCGGCGTGAACACTGTGGGCAACGTGAGCAACGTGATGACGCTCGACGCGATTCTCAAGAGCGAGTGGTGCTGCACGGTCTTCTGGATGCACTTGTACCGCACGGCGCACCACCACCGCCTCAGCTTCCTCATGGAGAAGGCGTTCAAGCTCGACAAACTGTACCGAGAGTTCCTAGAGACTCGGAAAGCCAAGGTCGATCCTGGAGCTGCTGGCGCTGAGGAGACAAAGTACCGAAGAGTGGCAGCTCAGCTCAAGCTGGTGGCACGCAAGTTCCTGCACATGGCAGCGCCGGTCGCGTTCCCCGTGGCTGCCGCTCCTCTCTGTCGCCTCAAAGAGGAGATCTGCGTGGAGATCACCCACTTGCCTCTCTCTTCAGCTCTCCGTGAAGGTGGTGGTAGTGGCGATGACAATAATGACTGTGTGGCTGCGATGGAGCGCGTGATGGGGAAGCTCGACGCGTTTGCGTTTGACGTCGAGAGGGAGTTCAGGCGACTGAGCTTCGAGCGGTTTGCGAGCTTCACGGCCAGTGCTTTGTATCGCGACTTCATCGCCCAGCTGCTGCTGCCACAATCCGCAATGGGTATGCGTATGGGTATGGGTTCCCAGGCAGCGATGGCTTCGGATGCGAGTGCCAGAGGCGACATTGTGCAGCTTCTCCGAGCGAGTCGGATCGCATCCCACCAAGCGCCGAACGAAGCCCCGCAAGCGCTCGATCTCTCCAGTCTCCTTGGTTCTGCAGATAGTAGCTCGTCGTCATTAGCGACTGGAGTTGCTGGTAGTGACGCGATCTACAAGGTGTTCTCGTTCGTCAAGCGCGACGTGGTCAATGCCCAGAAGCGCACGCAGCCCTACGAGGTTGTGGACCTGCTGGACTCTGGATCTTGTGAAGAAGAAGGGGATGACCAGAAGCCAAGCCAAGATGCTCTACTCTTCCAGACGGTCGAGCACTTTTTGATCCCGGAAGCCGCTCCTCGAACGTTCCAGATCTCCGACGCCGAGGCGCAGCAGAGCCTCTGCTTCAACTTTGTCGCTGGCAACAGCGAGAACGCTGTGCACGGTGCAGTGTGGAGAACGCCGCTTGTCCAGAGCGATGGCATCACGACACAGGACATTTGTGTCCTGTCCAAGTACCCTCTGGTGGACTCGCTTCGACACTATCTGCGGACCTTTTCTCAACGCAAGACACATGGCTGCGCAAGTCCAGCCACTGCAACCGGAGTGCTGAGTGGGGACCTCAGCTCAGCGCTCGATGAAGCCAAAGCAGCACTCGAAGCCTACTTTGAACGCCAGCATCCGCAAGTATCTTCAACACCTACTGCCGAAGCAACCAGCGACAAGACTCAGGCTCTAAATCTGCCTCGCGTGGACTTTTCCCTCGAGGACCTCTTCGACTGCCTGTCGGTCACGCACATCCTCCGCCTCGTATCGTTCGTGCTTCTCGAGAAGAAGATCGTGCTCGTGTCATCGAGCTACTCGGTGCTGCTCTCGGTCGGTGAAGCGCTCAAGTCGCTGATCCACCCTCTGGTGTGGAGCCACATTTACGTTCCCGTGCTGCCTTTGGCTCTGAAAGGGTACCTGCACTGCCCGACGCCGTTCATTTTCGGATTGCACAGCTCGTATGTGAGGATCAGCGAGCTCCCTCGAGCATCGGACGACCTGGTGGTCGTCAACTTGGACCGCGACTCGCTCACTGGTGGAGACGAAGTCTTCCTATCTCCGACCCGGAATGCCTCGATTCGCGACAAACTGGCACGGATTTGCAGACCACGGCTTCAGATCCGAGACCAGATTGACTACCCTGGGTGGGAGAGTTCGTCAGAAGGTTCAGCGAAGGCAAAGGTGTTCCCGTCCCAAGCCATCCGCTCTGTGTTCCACGAAGAGCTACGCGAGATGCTCTCGGGTCTGGAAACGTTTGCGTTCCGCTTCGAGTTCAACGACAAGTTCGTCACCGTCGTGGACTCGAGCAACAAGTCACGGGCGTGGGCGAGCGATTCGTCGCGCTTCCATGCCACGCTGCTGCAGACGCAGGCTTTCTCCGCGCATCTGAGCTCGCTGCGCGACTTGTGAGCCAGCCACGCACTGCAAGAAGCGCAACATCATGTCCAGCGTGAGCTCTGGTTGATCCGTCGGAACCATGCGGCTTGCATTGCACACGCGCAGACACGCAAAGTTCCCGAACGTGCGAAGCCACTTGTTGTCCTGCCAGTTGCACATCACATCAGTGTCGCCTGCGTGCATGAGCACGCACAGGTTCGCGTTCAACAGCTGCAAACTCTATTGAGTTTCGATCCAATCGCGATAGTGACCCCGGCCCGTATTGTGAGGTTGCAGCGGAATGACCTGAACAACACTCTTGCTTCATTCTAGACATCGCATGATCAAAACTAAGATGTCGTTGCTCTGCGATTACTCGGACTCTTCGTCCGCGTCCAGCGACGAGGACGAGCAAGTGGTGGCGCCACAGCCAGCACCAGCACCACCACAACAGATCGTACGTCTCTCTCTCTCTCTCTCTCTGTTTTATATGGTTGCATGGTTGCCTCGTCACTGACTGACTGATGCCTGAACGGTTCTTCGTGCAAACGAACTTCCATCCTCAGAGCCTGCCGTCGGCAGAAGAGCTCTTCGCGAGCGACACGAGTCTGTCGCTCAGCAGCAGCAGCAGCAACACGGCATCCAGAAGCAGCAGCAGCTCGGGGCCGAGTGACGCTGCGAAGCGGAGACTGCAGGAGCAAGCGCTGAGCGCGTCCAAGAGGCTCAAGCCAACGACAACGACGGGAGGCGGCGGCAGCAGCACTGGGGCAACAAAGAAGTCAGTAGTGCCTCACTTTGCGCCGCCGCAGCTCAAGCGGCCGAACGTGTCGACAGAGGACTTGGGGTGCGTGCGCGTATGGTTCTTGCCTTGCTTGGCTCGTTCGTGTTCCTGATACTGATGTGATTGATGCGTGGTTTGTTTGTTCGGTTGCTTGCTTGCATTTGTATGGCAGCGCGTGGAACACACAGAAGACGCTGGCGATGCAGCGGAAAGCCAGGTCTCAGCACGCGGAGGGAGTCGCAGAAAGCGAAAGAAAGTAAGAGAGAGAGAGAGAGAGAGAGAGAAACTGTCCATTTATTACGCCACGTATCCGAAACCCGACTGCGCAAAAAGAGAGAAGCAACTGGCTGGGGACTAGTTAGTGATGCCCAGGTTGATTGGTTCTGCCGCACAGTGCACATATCAAGTCACAGCTGCCACAAGGTCAGCCTTGACTACCTTGAGGTTGTCAGTCTAGTGTCAGAGTGTGCAGCAACTGAAAGACTCGACTCGGACGCGTTTCTTTGAAAACAGTGGCGTGTCTCGCGTTGCCCAACCACGCACGTGCTGTCTGATGGTCAGGATGGTGTCTTCGCTCGGAAAGCGTGACGAGCATTTTCTGTTTGGATTGCTCCGAACACCAAGGTCGAGTGCTTCTTTTCAGACAGGCACCAGAAGGGATACGCTGGCTGCCACTCGCTCGTCCACACCAAAAGAAGTGGATGAACTAGGTGATGGCTGCAACAAAACTGCAGGCAGGAAAGACAAACCGTTGTGTGTGCGAGCGAGTGACTTTGGGTTTGGGTCTGACGACCACGTCTGACTCTCAAGTCAACACAAACGTGAATGGATAAGTGTACCCAGTTGCACACCAACTTCAACATCATGCATCCCACTCGCTCCAAAAATTTCAGACTTCGGATCGCCATCCAGTTTACTTCATTTTTATAGAGATGAAGTGGCTTCTCAGCGCTTTTTTGCCATCGAAGAATACAATACTTGATGCATCAGCACTACTCTCGAGACGGAGGAGCATTTTCGGCACGCGATCTTATTCTGGTGCTGCAAGTACAATCAGTACCTGTGCCCAGCCCCACTCTCTCTCTCTCTCTCTCGCTTCGTCCAACTTGGTTCGTCGCCTTCTCTCATTCTCCAATTTGCACTCTCCAGAGCAGATCGGCCCTCCTCCTCCTCCCTTTCAAGGCGCTCGAGACCCCCCAGTCCGCGACTGAAGACCCAGTCAGCCATACCAACCTCATCCACCGCGCTCACGATGAAGTCCTTCACCTTCTCCACGACGGCCACGCTGCTCGCTGTCGTATCGCTCAGCAGCGCGTTCATGCTCCTGGCGTCGGCGCAGTCGCACATCCGGTGCCAGAACACGATCGGCGGACCCTGCGGCGACGCCTCGCGTCCGCGCGAGATGAACTGCTGCGACTACGGCTACTGCCAGCCGTGGAACGCCGGCTACTACCAGTGCCTCGACAAGCCCGCGCTGTGCCCGACCCAGGAGACCGACATCGACTACTACGGCAACGACCTCAAGACGATCTACGGCATCCAGCCCGCGGCGTGCTGCGACCAGTGCTCCAAGACTTCGGGCTGCCGCGGGTACACGTTCGTGAACGAGAACCCGGACGGCAAGCCGGCGTGCTACCTCAAGAGCGCGCTCACGGGCCGCGTCGAGAAGAAAGGCGCGGTGTCGGGTGCGCTGGCGTCCACGCCACCGCCAACGACTACGCCTCCGACGTGCCAGACTCCCGTCGGAGCTCCTTGCGGCAATGCGCAGACTGGCGCCAAGTGCTGCAACGACGACAGCTTCTGCCAGCCGTGGAACGCCGGGTACTACCAGTGCATCGCCAAGCCACCGAGCACGAAATGCCCGACCGTGGTCACTGGCATCGACTTCTACGGGTCTGACATTGAGACCAGATACGGCCTGCTCCCGGACTCGTGCTGCGACGCGTGCTACAACCACAAGGACTGCCGCGGGTTCACGTTCGTGAACGAGAACGCGGACGGCAAGTCGGCGTGCTACTTGAAGTCGGGACCCGGCGAGCAGCGCGCCAAGGCGAGCGCCATCTCGGGCTACAAGTCCAAGCTCGCCAACTACCCTTGATCGATCCGATCCCAAGAAAGCCTGAGAGAACTCTTCAGATCTGCACCCGACGCAGCACACGTTTCCGAGCAGCAGATCCAAGTATTGGACTACGTAGTCGTATCTTAGAGCTTCTTTTTGCTTCAATATCCCCTTTTTGCCATTTCCTGATACTGCCAAGTCGCTTTTGACGGAAGTGAGATGAGCTCTCGTGTGAATGACGCTGATCGTGGTACAACACCGAGATGCCGTCCAGTGGAAGCCATTTCAGCTTGAAAGACATCGCAGCGCATTCGGTTTCTATTACCAAGACAGGCACGAGTCTGTAGGAAAATTGCACGAGGTCTCCGACTCCTCCTAGTACTGTTGCTTCGGTGCGTTTGCATTGTTGACCGGAGCCCTTGAGATGTTCTTCGAGCGCTCTTGGGAAGAGGATCATAGCAGGTAGTATTTTCTTGAAGATGTTGGAGGGTGACTGTCACGGGGATTAGCGGTAGGTAGCAACGCTCTCTTGATCGCCTGGGCTTCAGATGCGACGGCGAGCTTGCTTGATGTCTGGCAGCTGAATGGCCGACACTACCAACAATGTGAGATTGGATGTTGGAAGCATGCTTGCTTGCTGGTCACGTCGGGTTCCAAATGTCATTAGTATGTGTCATTGCTGGGTGGCAGCGAAAGAGGGAGTGAGAATGCTGTGTTGCTTTTTCCAACGGAATGCTCAAATCGATAAATAAAAAGGGATGCGTGCACGTAACTGGTAGTCGTAACTGGCGACTTTGCTGGGTGTGAGTGGTTGGTTGCGTCGAATGAATGGATGGTTGGCAGACTGGAGGTCCATGCGCATTGCATACACACGACCACGCGCTCGCGTGTCGAAATGCGCTGTGCGATAAGGAACCCGCGTGGCTCTCTGCTTCTCTCTCTCTCTCTCTCTCTCTGATGCTCATGGCTGGTCGGTCGCTTTGCGTGTCGTCTTTGTAATCGCGTGTGTGGTCGAGCTGGTCGTTTAAAACAGCGGGGACGCGTACATTTCCTCGGGCTTGAGCTTCGTGACGCAGCTGGCGCCGCGACTCCGCGACTCCTTCATCGCGAGCAGTCGGTCCTCGATGAGCTCCAGCTTCTGCTGCAGCTTCTCCACGCGCAGCGGGAACGTCTTGAGCCGGTCCGCGTACCCGACGAGCGAGCTCGCCTCGGCCTGCTCGGCTTCTTTCAGACCTGCAAGATACAAAACACAGTCAGTGCGCAAACACGCGCCATTAACGAAAGTAACGCACACAAGAGGACGCACCGGCGATGAGCTGGTCCACGGTCTCCTGCAGCTGCTCCTGCGCCGCGAGCAGCACGGACACGTAGTTGTGGCACTTCTCCACCTTTGGCCACAGCGCCGCATACATGCCCTGCGCGAAGGTCTTGGTGTCGCCATTGAGACCGCCGTTGCTGTTGTTGTTGCTGTCGCTCATCATCGTGGCTGAGTTTGCGCGTGTGCTGCTTGTGTCGAGAGAATGCGAGTGCGTGCGTGACGTGCGCGTGCTTCCGTTCACTGCATCCGCGCGCTGAGGTCTTGTTGTTGTCTCGCGCTGCTGCGTTTCACGTGCGCTAGTGGTCTCGTTTGGTCGAGTGGAAATGCAGATTAGAATGGTTGCTAGGGAGTGACCTTGTATAATAGCATGATAGTTATCACTAGAATAAAGGTATGAGAAGATGTCGAAGTGGTAAGGATATGATTTAGAAAGGTATCCTGTGTCGAAGGCGTGCGCTTTTGTTTGCCTACTTTCGGATACTGACAAATCCAACAACTGCCTACGAGTTGGACAATACCGTATCTTACTACTTCACCGAGTTCAGCTCTTCCATCAACACGAGAATGAAAACGAAAATGGTGCTGCAAGTGTGTTCCGCGCGAGCCACAGCCGCTGCGACTGCCACGACCAGCGCCATTATTGCCGCCGCTGTGCTGCGCCGTGAACGAGCCGAACGCGTCGTCTTCCTCACTGTCGTCCATCACGAGCAGCGCCGTCGTGAGCACCAAGTCGTCTGCCGCCGCTGACGATGGCTGCTGTGCTCCAAACAGCAGCAGCAGCGGTGTCTGAGGATTGATGCTGATTTTGAGGATACGTCGATCACGTCGACTATGAGCGCTTCAGAGAGCGATTCTTGGACCTCCTGGAGCACTGAGACAATCTCTTGCGCTGTCTCTCGCAGACGCGGATCGCCCTGCCACTCGCGCTGGATCACATCAGCAGAGCCGACGGCAAACTCGGATCAAGCACAGAGCAAGCGCCTCGAAGCACGCGCTCAAAGACGTACAAGTGGCTCGCGTTGGCCGCTGCGAACTTGTCGGCAACCGGGCTGAGGATGTCCCACATCGTGATCGCGAGCGAGTACACGTCGGCCGCCTGGTCGTAGCACGCGAGTCCGCCATTGCCCCGATCACCTCTGGCGCCATGTAGTCCGCGGTGCCTTTGACCGTCATGCTGGCGCTCCACTGCGTGCCGCGAAAGGCTTGATCAGATGGCGACTGCAAAGACGATGAGCAGGGTGACTCGAGCGCGTCGTCCACGGTCTCTGTGGCTGGACTCTTTAGGGCATTTGGGGTCCTCGCCATCGCGGTCCAGATGTTACCACCGCCAGCAGTTCTAACCACTCTGTCGCTGTTATTGCTGGTATCAGGTCGATGCTGTTGCTGTCGATTCTCCATTTCGTGTTCAAGCTTGGTGAGCGTCTGCGAGCACGCGCCACAGTGTCGTCATTTTGAGTCGTTGCCAGCGCCGCAATTGGCCAAGCTCGCTCTATCAACTGGAGACTGGAGAAGGTTGCAGATGGCAACCCTTTCGTCGAAATTGGAATGCTTTCAAGATCGCGATCTTGACATGCAACTTGTGCGCCATAATGCAGATTATGGCAACCTAAGCGCAGCACGCCATTGCTTCCATCATGGAAGCTGCCATGAATTTTCGTAAATAAGCTAATCATGGTCCACCAGATTCAATATGACACCTCCTGTTGAAAATGAAGCTTCAAAACAAAAAGGTCAACTTCAACCAGCCACTTGTTGAAATTCGGTGACAGCCATTGTCAACACGCACACAAAAAAGACATTCAAACGATTACAAAGATTTAGTGCAAAACCATGAATGCGAAAGCGTTTTCCCACAATAAAACAAAACAACTTTGGTGGTCGGTCCCTTGGCGCAAACCTCACACGAGCTCAGACGTGGTCACGACTGGTTTCAGAGTCGTCTCGAGGCCGCGCGCTTTCAGCAACTGGAGCACCTCCTGGATGCTCGCGGTCTGCGCATCCGTCGTCGCCTTCTGGGCGATCAGCGCGTCTCTCTGCTCTTCCGTGGATCGCAGGATGCTTCGGAGAAGCGCAGTGTTGATATCACCACCGCTGCCTCCACCAACCTCTGGGCAAACATTGAAAACATGCATAATGATCCGTCAGTATGCCACTTCGCGTCAAATCCAGAAAAGGTGATCAACTGTACCGCTGTCAACACGCTGCTTCTTCTGGGGCGGAAGAGCGATGCTCGTCGTCGCAGCTGGTCGAACGAGCGGGTACGAGTCTCGTCGGGGGCGTCCTCGACCGCGCTTGACCGGGGCGTCCGCGCTGCTCGCCGCACCGACTGCTTTGATTTCGTCTGCAGACACAACCGCAGTTGGAGCCGACACAGCTCGGCGAGGGCGAGTGGCAGCGACGCTTCCTTCTGAGCCCAACTCTTGCTTCTGAGTGGCCGCCTTCAAGAGTCGCAACTGAACAACATCCCCACCCCACATCAAAACAATTTCGCAAGAAGAAACATCAGCAACCTTATACCACAACAGCTTCTCCATCTTCAAGTTCCCTCGAATACCTTGTTCTTGCACTGCTCCGGGTCCACCGTCATGCCAAACTCGTCCGTGAGCGTCGACGTGATGAGCTTCCAGCCATCGTGCTTCGAGGATCGTCCCCCCTCCGAAAACCAGCTCCCATAGGTGTCGAACCTGCCAAACCACTCGAAAACAGCATCAACCATGAGGCAATCACACACACAGGAGAGCTGGCTATTTCACCACAACAGCGACAAACACGTACCGGAGCTGCAGCAGACGCTGCGCCATCTCGTCGCTCCACTGGATCGATGCGGCGCCGTTCGAGCGTGGTCGCCCACGCGGTCGCTTCACTGGAGCCACACCCTCAGCAACAGCACCAGCAGCACCAGCACCAGTGCTGCT
>JAASFO010000902.1:0-11712 GCA_023333815.1 Globisporangium recalcitrans | reverse complement strand
GTGTGTGTGCGTGTTACGCTAGTCGATCCCCCGCCGTCATACCCGCCGCCGCTGCCGCCCTACTAGCGCGCGACCGACATCATCGCCCGCCATCCTTCGTTCAGCTTCTTCTTCTCGCTTGTTCAGCATCCGAGCGTGATTGGGAAGAGATCATTTACAGCATCCAGGAACAGGCACGAAGAGCAGCAACACCTCGTTTTGCGCGCAAGAAGCAAGCAAACAAGCAAGCAGCAAGCAAGGCGTCACTTGCTTGTTTATTCGCGACCACCGCTGAGTGTGTGTAGTATCTATCAATCGGCAACCTCGCCGTCGTCGCTGTTCATGCCCAAGCGACCCGGACTCCCGTGCTCTCCTCCACTGCCCCCCTCGTCCGCCTCGCCGTCCGCTGAGCGACCGCCACTCCCAGCAGCTCAAGCAGCCTCAGTGATGCCGCGCTCCAGCATGGTGAGTGAGGACGTGTGGGCTAAGGCGATCCATGCGGTCAAGGCGCAGAAGATGAGTCTCCGCCAGGCCGCGCAAATGTACGGCGTGCACCACATGTCGCTGCACCGGCGCGTGCGTGGCCGCTACGCGACGTCGATGTTGTCGTCGTTCGACATCCGGTCGTACCTGAACGAGGCGGATGAGGCCGAGGTGCTCGGTGTGCTCCGCGAGCAGTTCCTGCACGAGAAGCGGATCACGTCGGACGACATCCGCTTCGTCGTGCGCGCGATCGCGAGCCACGGGGGCAAGCGCGCCGTGCCGCCCGAGTTCCCACCGAGCCACTGGATCGTCGACTTCAAGCGCGTGCACGGCTTTGTTAAGCTCAACAGCTACGCGTACCCGCCTACGATCACGTCGTCTACCAGTGATGCCGGCATGGACGACGGCGATGCGAATGCTGAAGGAGATGGAGGAGACAGCGAAAGTGCGAGCTACCCACGGTACGCGGTGCCGTCCTACCAGCACGACCGCCGCAACCTCCACCGACACAGTCGCCTCCAGGACGACCGCGACCAGCAACAGGAGATAGAGCAGAACCAGTGGGACCAGATCTCGCACTCGGACGGCGACCGCGAGGACTTTGGCTCGAACACGAGCAGCGGCAGCTACGACAACGGCAACACGACCGGCAGCAGCTGCGGCGGCTTTGAGAGTGGCGGTGGCGGCGGTGGCGGCGGTGGCGGCCAGAGCGAGACCAACGACGACAACAAGCGCACGTACAAGCTCAGTCACACGGTGCCGCCGGAGACGTGGGAGAAAGCGATCGCCGCCGTCGAGCAGCAGGGCATGAGTCTGCGCGCCGCCGCACGCGCCTACGGTGTGCACTTTGCGGCGCTGCACCGCCGCGTCAAGAAACGCGCACAGGGCGACCAGTCGGCGACCACGATGGAGGGCTATTTCCACCCCGACGACGAAGCCGGGATCATCCGTGTCGTTGTGGCGCGCGCCGAGTTGGGCGTGCTGATGACGTTCGACGAGCTCATGGACCTCGTGCAGCGCGCGGCGCTGCGCAACCTGCCGGACATCTCGGTCGACGCGGCGCGCAAGCTCATGACGCGCTTCCAGTCTCGCAACGAGCACTCGATCCGCCACATCATCGTGGACTGGCCGCTGCCGCGGATCAGTGCTATCAGCCTGAACAGCAACAGAAACAGCAATGGAGCGCCAAAGGTCCCGGATGCACGATCAGCGCGCATCCCGCCGCGTCCGTTGGTGATCGTCACGAACGTCGACTCGGCGAGCGGCGCGCCATTGATGAACGCGCACGCAAACGCGCTCGCGGAGATGGTGGCGGCCGCGCCTCTACCAATGATTCCGAGCATGAATGGCAACGGCAAAGGCGTTCTGCTGCCGTCGTCGCAGTCGCTGCTACTCCGAGCGCAGCCTCCGCAGCAGAGCATGGGCATGAGCGCGTCGTCGTCGTCGTCGTCTTCGCACGTCAAGCGCAGTGGCGGCAGCGACAAGAGCTCGATCATGTTTGTATAGCAAGCGACATGCAGGAACGGAGCTCGTCGTGGTTGCGTCTCGACGAAGAGGACGCAAGCAAGACAAGGCAAGCAAGTAGTAAGATGATAGTTTGTTTTTATTATTATTTTTCTCCAAGACCACGCGCAGAAGAAGAAGAAGAAGAAGAAGAAGAAGAAGGCGCGATAGGTCTCAAATGATGAGGATGGTTGTAGTTTGTTAGTCAGGAGGCAGTTGGTGCTGAGAAGTAAATAGGCGTTCAGGAATGTAAGTGCGCTCCATTTCCCATTTCTTTTCTGCGTGTTTGAGCAGCTGCATTCGCTTGCGTTCGTGCTGCGCAACCACCACAAGAATGCCAACACGACCACCTCTGTGTGAGTGGACCATGTTCATTCATCCTCACGAGCCAACATGACGGAGCACTTCACAATGCTTTATATCGGACTCAAAGCCTCGACTTTGTTCGACACCGAGACAGCAATCAACGTCGAACGGCTGTGTGTGTGTGTGTGCGGGAGTTGAACAGCCACCACAAACGCACTGAAGCGCGCGTTTCGCACAACAATAGGCAGCATATTCGTGGGTCGGCCATCTATTCACAAAGAGCCCAGATAGAAGCGTCGCTCCGTTTCCTCAGTCACAACTGCCGCGCAATAAATAGGTTGGATCCTCATCCATCTATTGCCAGCAAATAAGATAGGACGCACAACGAGCGATCAGATCTCAGTCGAACAGGAATCGTCTCTCTCTCTCTCTAATCCGACATTATGATTCTATGAGCGCTTTTGAGAGGACCCTTTCTAAAAGGACGCAAGATCCTCGAATCGGCTAAAAAGGGGAGTCAAGTTCAAATTGATACAACATGTTGCGTGATGCAACTTGCACACAAGATTTGTTGCACTTGAGATGCAACACATTGTTAAACAAACTCGTGTCTTGTTGTGTTACGTCTCACGCTCCCCACTTCATCTTCTTCTCTCTCTCTCTCCACTTCCCACATGGCTTTGTCTTGGACTCACTCACCATTCTGGTTGCTATGTGAGCTGTCGGCGAAACTCGAGGATCATCTTCGCACTGTCGTCCATCCAGATCGTGCGCCGGATGAACTCGAGCGAGTACTCGGGTCCCACGGGTGCGCCTTTGCAGACCACTTCGATCTCGTCCGGCCGCACGGTCTTGAGCTTCTTGGCAATGTACTTGCGCACATGCATAATCTGCACACAAAGGTAGCAAGTGGCTGAGTAGGATATGCAAAACCAACACAACCTAGTCTGCACATGCCATCCATCCACCATACCTTCAGCAGTGCTTGCGTGTGCATGCGCGGGAGCTTCAGCGGCTTGAGCCACAGGAACAGCGGGATCTCGACGCTTTTCTGCGCGTGCAGTTCAAAGTGGATCATGTGGCTGGGCGACGGACCGCAGACGCGCTTGCTCTTGATCTGCACGGGTCGCTCCACTCGCGGCTCCTCCACGGACTTGCGCTTGATCCCCAGTCGCGCATAGAACTCTTCCGCTATGCACCCGTTTCCACACAAGCAATAGGACACACAGTCAGATTTGGAGCCCAGCAAACAGACCCACTAACAAGTACTTAAAGCAAACATCGGATCAAAACTCACCTTGGATCTTGTCTTTCTCGCGGTAGTCCGGCAGGATCTTGAGTGTGAGCTCCTGTATTGCCGGATCTGGCCTGTTGGAGCAAACAATACGATGACAACAACAACAACGATGAGCGTCTCGACTCAGCCATGCATACAAAGTCAGCCTCTTTCATTCTCAGTACATGAGCTGTTCCCACGGCCGGACGCCGAGATGCACATTGCACGTCGGGCACGAGTTGTTCGTCTTGCTCTTCATAAAGTACGGCAGAATGCAGCCGTTGCAGACTAGTAAATGGCTCACACCGAGTGAGCCCGCACATCAGTTCGCCAGTCAGTCAGCTGATCCACCTCAGCGAGTCCTCTATAATCGAAGCTCATGATAAGTTCCGTACAGGTGTGCAGGCACTCCTTGATCGCCTGCGCATCGAAGAGGTACCCCTGACACAGCCTGCAGATGAAATGCTGGTTGATATGCACGAGCTCGATAGTGACCTACACGCACACAGACAAGCAGCAATAGCAAGACGCAATGATGGTGATTCATGACGATGGCTCGATTCGTGTCGCCTCGCATCCCACAGCGATACGCATTCCAAGCGAGTGCATGTCCCTCCCAACAGCCACGCAGCACGACACAACAGATGAACAAACATGCAGGAGGAATCGAGACGGCACCGCACCTTGCGCGTGTCCACGAGCAGCGCGTCGCATGAGGCCGCGCCGCTGTCGCCGCCGTCGCTGCTGCTGCTGCCGCTCGTGGTCTCGCGAGTCGTCCTATTCGTGGTTGGCGCCATTGTCGACAATTTAATGTGAGCTTTCTCTCGCGCTTTTTTTTCCCCTTCTAACTGGCAGCAAAGCAGGTAAATACAGACAACACCCGAAATACAGCGCCCTCTTACAAATGTGCAGGTTAGAATCTGGCATTGCGCACTTATTAGAAGACCCGTGCACTTCTGACAATAAACCTTGCCAACATAATAGCAATCCTTTGAAACAGCATACAGCTCTTTTTTGCTGAGCATGATAAGATGGAGCCACCAGCAGCAGCGATCAATGTGGTGCTGTCACAGCTGCTGTAGAACTCGTGCAGCGGCGGCCGTCTGCACCATGACAGCGGACATACAACGGCGCTGTGCAGATAGAGTGATATGTGTCTATGTGGCGAGTGTCTGTGCGCAAAAGCATCGAAGCGCCGTGTCGCGCGAGCAGTCGCAGTGGTGAAACAAGAGCGAGCACACAAGAGACACAAAAACAGAGAGGAGATGGCTTCATCGTCACTGTCGCCCTCCTGCTGCAGCTGTAGTTGTGGCGATGGTGATGCCATCTATCTGTCGCTTCCTGCAGTGGGGACACTGGGCTTTCGGCAGCTCGACGACGATCCCACTGGCGATGCAACTCGAGCGCATTTTGCAGAGTGAGGATTCCGGTGGACGGAATAGTCGCCAGCACTCGTTACTGGGGATGCCGTCAACGCCAGACGACTTGGTCCGCCTCGTGGAGCAGTACGAAGAGAAGAGCGTGCAGAACCAGCTTCGCTCGGCTCTTCCATCTGTTTTAGAGCCGCTCGGGTGTTCAAAGCACGAAGATGAAGGTAAAGAAGCAAGTAGCAATCCCACGCAAAAAAAGAAAGCGACGAATCTCTGGACGCTCGAGCCGAGAAGGTGTTTGCGATGCTGCGTCAAGCGACCAAAGACCTGGAGTCCCAAGTCGCGCACCTGGAGAGCCAAGTGAAGCAGATGGCGATCGCAAAGAACCACGGGCAGCAGGAGTACCGCGTGGCGCAACTGGAGCTGGACCGCGTTGCGAAAGAAGCCGACCGCGCGTTGCTCAGCCTCGCGACAGCTTCCACTGCGGAGCTTCCTCGTCCGCCACCAATGCCAATGCTTCATGAAGGGAAAGTGTCTGCCACTCCAGCTGCAATAGCCTGTCGAGATGGCGACGAGCTGCTCCCGCCTCTGCCTTCCGATGAGAAGCTCCGGGTGCTTGGATGTAGTCTGGAAAGCAAGGCGTTTGCAGTCCTGAATGGCTTCCTCGGTCCATCGCTGAGCTCGAGTGTCCAGCGGGACCTTGAGAAGATGTACCTGGAGTCTCGCTGCAAGTCCCCGGACTCAGATACCGATGCTACTGTATCAGCTACACGCACTGGCAGCTTTAAGCTCGGAGAGCTCGCAGGTGGGAACACGGGTCGCAACTTGAGATACAAAATGGAGCACGTGCGCGGCGATTACATGCTCTGGGTGGACGAACACGACGCTTTCAGCCCCGAGTGAATACGCCAAGCGCTGCGTCAGATGGACCGCCTCGTACTGGAGCGGCTACCAAATTGGAACATGGAGCTCGGCGCGAGTTCGCTGCTCCGCAAGAAAGCCATGGCGACGTGCTACCCTGGTAATGGCGCTCGGTACACGAAACACTGCGACAACCCGAACAGGAATAGGCGAAAGGTGAGCGTTGCGCAATGCCTGTGTGGGTGGCGTCCTTGCGTGTTGTGGCTGGCAGCCACTGTCCATTTATTAACTGTTGTATTTGATTTCGACTTGTAGCTGCTGCGATTCTGTACCTGAACGCAAATTGGACCCCCCACCATGGTGGTGAGCTCCAGCTTCACCTGCCAAAGCCCAGAAGATAGGAGACCGAGCAGACGACCAAGACGATGAAGAAGCCAAAGTCCAGCCACTGATGGATCGCCTGCTGCTCTTCTTCTCGGACAGGAGGGTGCCGCACGAAGTGCTGCCGTGCTTCTACCGCAACCACTTCGCGCTCACGGTCTGGTACTTGGACTACGACGAGTTCATGAGCGCGCAGGTGTTTGGATCGATTTTGCAGAACCAAAGTGACGAAGAGAAGCGCATTGAGCAGGAAATGGCGACGTTTGCCGCCGAGACAAAAGCGCGTCGAGGTATATTCCCAGGAGTCTAAAAGGCTGGAGTCAGCGACGGCGCTTTCTCAGAAAGAAGACGCCAACGACGATCGCTGCGGGGAGAGCGGTGAGAAGCACGATCGCGACAAGCGCGGGACTCGAAAACAGCGACACGCGTGGCTTTCGGTCGAGTTCCGACGAAGACCCCGACGACGAAGACGAGGACGGATCCGTGGCGTTGATCGGGTCGAGCGCGAACGCTGGCTGGCTGCTAGACCCACTCGGACTCCAGCTCGTCGCGGGAGGGTTGTTTCGTGACCCCAAGCGCGAGGGACTGCTCTCCGACACGTCGCCGTTATAGTAGTAGCTCGGCGGTCGTTCCCACTCGCGAGACTCGTAGTCGCGTTCAGTGTTCGTGTCTTCACACTCGCAGACTCGCGAGAGTCCTTCTTCTTCTTCTGCTTCTTCATAGCGGTCAGCTCTTTTCAGCAGCTCCTCGCGTGTTTTCTCCACCTCGGTCAGTAGAAACTCGATCGCGGCTCTCTCGCAGCTCAGTCTGTGTCGCTCCCGCATCAAAATGCGCACTTGCTGCTGGTAAAACAAAGTTGTTGGAGCCATTTCTCGTGGGGCTGCGACATGCTGCTGCTGCTCTCTTGGCTCTCTTAGCTGCTGGTGGCGGACTCTGTTTCCAGCATTCGCTGATCGACAACGCGCGTCTCGTTGTCTCTCCATTACCAATGCAAACACAAGCAAGAAACTCCGAATGAGCAGCTATGCGAAGAAGCAAACCAGCCTCTTGAGCCCGCGATGCAAAGTGACCTTGCGTTGGACTCGCTCATTGAAGTACCTCGACTTTGTCAGTTCTCGTCACTGAAGCCGCGCACGTTTCTCTCGCAAGGTGAAACCAACTGCTGTCCATCGCACGCTCGTGGTGAAATACGATCTCTACTGAACAGACAAGTTAAATACGACATGAACAATGACTGGATCTGACTTCAGCCTCCGCATCCAGTTTTCAGATCACCACTCTGCACGCTCACAAGATGCCGACAAAGTTCGAGTCCTGGTTCCAAACCGCCGAGTTCGCCATGGACGACGACGAGATGTACGTGTCGCTCGCACTTGCTGCAGCAGTCGCCCCCATCTGTCGCAGCAAATACGCCACTTGGATCGCACTTGGTCGAGACGCTGGGTTGAACGAGAGGCACTGGCGCGCGAGCGACACGACCTCACCAGGCGCGTGCTCCGTGAACGCCGGCTGCATCTCACCCGACGCGATGCGGCTCAAGAGACACGCCTCGGGGATGTCCTGCTCGGCGTATGGGATCCGGAACGTCTCGAGCTCCGAGAGGATCACCCCCAAGGAGTAGATGTCGACCGCTTCCGAGTAGTGAGCGTCCCCAGCAAGCTCTTCTGGCGCGGTCCATCGCGCAGTCCCCATCCCCGAAGTCAAGCTCCTGGTCTCTTCATTCTGGTACCGCGAGCCGCCGAAATCAGTCAACTTGGCGCGCAAATCCTCGCCCAGCAGTACATTCCGCGATTTCAAGTCGCGATGCAGCACGGACGGGCTGAGCGAGTGCAAGTACACCAGCGCTTCGGTAATGTCCATTGCGATGTTGAGCGTTATCTGGTTCCAGCGAGATACCGATGGTCCTGACTCTGTGGTCTCGCTCGCGTTAACGTTCGATGAAATGTAGGAGCACAGGTCTCCATTCGCCATGTACTCTACCAGTGCCTGGATGTCGCTCTCCATTGTCCACGCGACGCCGATGAAAGGCACGATCTTCGGGTGGTTGAACCGCGCAATCAACCTGATCTCGGCGATGAACTGCTGGATCTCCGAGCGGTCGACCTGTTCGACTGGGCTTTTCTTCATGCGCTTGACAGCGACGTGGTTGCCCAGGTACGTCGCGAGCCACACTTCGCCGTAGAAACCGGTGGCGAGCAGCCTTTCATCGCGGATCTGCTGAGCGTCCACGCGCCACTTGAGCAGCTCTTCGTCGTCCCACACGGAAACGTACCGCCTGCTCCCTTTCGAACTGGACGTGTGCGAGCTGAACTTTGCGCTCGACGTCAAGTGCTCGATGCCGTGACTTGGGCTCTCAAGGATCATGTCACTGTCCATCTCTTCGAGACAGAACATCTTCTTGTCCGAGAGCGATCGGCGGTGGCCGTGAAGCGTCATCGTCCCCGTATTCCTTCGCCAAGCTCGGTTTCTTCTCGTCCACACGAAGAGCACACCAGCGACGACCAGCACTGCTCCGACGGCGATCAAGATGTAAATCGTTGCGCTCAGACCCTTGGTGCTGGCTTTTGATGCTGACGACAGCTCCCCGAAGACGCACACCGAGTAGTTCTGGACTTTGGTCGAAGGATCACCGCTGCAGGATGACGCCAGCGCGTTCGCATTTATTGTGAAATTGGTCAAGTTCCCGAGGAAATCCGCTTGCTCGCGCGTGAACTTGACGTCATCCAGCTCGGAGTCTTCGATCTCCAGAGCTTCTAGCGACTTGAGCTGGAAAATCTCGGCTGGGAATTCGGTGAACGCGTTCCCCGCAAGGTACCTAGCATCGAGGTAAGACAGAAGAAACAAATCAGTCCCCCGAAAGTTTCCAGATCGTTGCGTCGAGGTAACGTACAGGAACTTGAGCGACTGGAGCTGCGTAAAGTCTTCCGGCAGCGCCACGAGGTTGTTGTACGAAATGTCCAGCACCTCCAGCGAAGCAGGGAGCGTGTTGGTACCCAGCGTCGAGAGTGAATTGGTTGAAAGGTTTCTGCGTAGTGGACGTGGAGACGCTTGGTTAGATTGGTCCCAGGTGTAGCGATGTGTGTGAGATAGATAAATAGACAGACACTCACAGAAATGTGAGGTTTGGTGGGACCATCTTGGTTGTGACTTCAGAAATCGAGTTCTCGGAGACATCGCTATCGACATGCAAACACAGTTAGTTCGCGCATTCATACATCACAACTGTTGCATCAGGCACAGCAACGTACAGCGCCGTGAGGTTGGCCAGGTTTGAGAAGTCGTCAGGAAGCTTCTTCAACTGGCTCATCCCTACGTGAAGTGTCTCCAGCGAACGTGGAAGCTGACTCAGGTCTGCATCGTTGAATACGTTCCACTCGATATCTCTGAAAATCGAGTACACACACACGACCAAGTCAGAAAGAATGTGTGCGCTATTGACAAGCAAGTACATCCACAACCCAAACTCACAAGTACTTGAGCGAGTCCATTTTCCGCACGTCTGGAGGCAATGTCCGAAGACTCAGATACGCCAACGAGCTGCAAATTTCAAGAAAAGCAGACACAATTTCCAGCATGTAAGCATGTTGGCAAGCGACTCGCCGATAGAATGGAAAGAAAGATGGGATTCTTCGATGAACAACTCACAGCGTCTCCAGTTGCAGCGGCAGGGTGTTTGCTTCAGGAGGAGGAAAGACGTTGCCCGACAGATCCCTAATTGTTGGCCGCATCACAATAAGAGAGTGGGGGCATCAGAGATTGTCGGATCAGTCAATTGCAACAGCTCAAGGCAGACAGTTGGGAGGCTCGGGCAACTCTGCAACGTACAGAATCTTGAGTCGCGGCATCTTGAGGATCGCGGCCGGGATCTCCACGACCGAGCTAAGTTGCAGATTTCTATTTTATCGACAGAGAGACGCCACATTAGTTCCGGAACGCAGACAGCCGCCATAGCTCTGCAACTCAGAGTCGCAAGTGGTTCTTCAATTGAATTCAAAGCCATGCGCTTACAGTTCCTCCAGCGTCTTTGGCAGTTCGTCCACGCCGATTTTCTTGAAAACGTTTTGGCTCAAGTCCCTAGGTTGGCAAGAAAATATCCACTCACGAAGTCAGCACCAGCACAGAGTCAAGGTCGTGCATCCCCACTGAGCTCCCAGCAGCAACAGCAACCGCAGTACGACGTACAATACGTTGAGCGACGACAAGCTGCTGATCCCTGTTGGGATCGACTCGAGGCGGTTGTTGGAAATGACCCTACAAACACACAGTTAGATATCATGGACGGACGGACAACTCTAAAGCAGCACCAATTTCAGACACACTCAAAAATCAAACCCTCCAACTCACAACGTCTCGAGCTTTGACAGCGTCGCAGGGAACATCGCGAGTCCGTTCAGATCGACGTTCTCGAGGATGATGCTCGTCAAGTTTCGCGCTTTCCGGAAAATCTCGAACGTCGGCATCGTCACGTACACGACCGAACCTTTTTCCACGAGCGTGTAGTTCCTCAGTTTGTCTCGCACCGGCAGTGTGTCCCCTGAAATCGCGCTGTAACAAAGACGCACACACACGTGTGAGTACCATCACCAGACCCGACGGCGTTCTGTGAACGCCAGCACGTACACTTGGGTCGTCGTTGGCGCGAACGTGAGGTCGGCGATCTGCTTGAGCCACTCGACGGGTCGCGTGGCGACGCGGAAGAACGGATCCTCGTGCAAGTGCTCGAGCACGTCGTCCACATAGCCCTGACCCGAGGTCGTGAGCTGCAGGTTCCACGAGTCGTTCGCGCGGCCGCTGAACGGAGAGAGGCACTCGATCGCGCACTGCGCACCTCCGCTGGTAGTATTGTTGCTGGTTCCCTGTATGCAGACGCTGACGGTGTCGTTCTCGCCGCCGCCATAGAGCTGCTGGAATCCGGAGCAAGTGGTCACATTCGCGTAGTAGAGACACGGCGAGAAGGCGCTCGGGCACGCGCCGAGGCAGTTCATGGTGAGCGTGCGCGGCGGCGCGGGGCTCTTTGTGGGACACATGAACGCGCTGGCGCTGTCGCCCATCACCACGCCATAAGTTACGACTGCAAGCGCGAGCGATTGACGCACACGCTGTCTCCTCGCAACCGAAGACGAAGGAAAGACGCGCCGATGCGCCATGGTGTACGCTCGCCTTGGTCGCGCGTGTTTAGCAGAATGCAGAATGGCGTGACGGTGCAGTGCTGTGCGACGAGCAGACAGCCTAGCAGTGCCTGCTGGTGTTGTTGTTGTTTGTTCGACCAGCCCCGCCGATTAGAAATGCAGACACCGCAGACACAGACAGAAGAAGGAAGGAGAGCTGCTGGGAAGAGTTGACTCCTGCTGCATGCGCATGTGCTCACTGCCGATAGTTGTGCCAAGCAAGCAGCTTGCTTGCTTTCTGACAATGCCAGTCAGTCAGTTCACAGGGTAAAGTCGAGAGAGTGGCGCCAGCTGCACCAGGTCTCAAACACTCCTCGATCATCACGAAGCATGAGGTATTATGTTCAGTAGGATGCTGGAGGCTGAAGTGTATTGGAATGGCTGT
>JAASFO010000901.1:0-11716 GCA_023333815.1 Globisporangium recalcitrans | reverse complement strand
GGTGGTGACGAATTACTCGGGTCAGGCAGAGCGCAAGTAGCGGCCTCGTGGACAGCCTCAAGTAGCAGTAGGAGGACAGCGTCCGCGCGTGAGAGCAGCGGATGAACGCTCACTTTCCAATCTACTTTCGTCAAAACATCATGTAGCCTGAATACACAAAGCCCACCTGGCGTGAGCTCGTCCATGTCCTTGTCCTGCTGGTTGTCGTGCACGTCGACTTTGGACGGCGCGACCGCGACTTTCGCCTTGTTCTTGAGCTTGCGCACCACATCTTTCGTCGTGATGAGTCTCTGGAAGCTCGTCTGGAAGTGCGTCTTCTCGGAGAGCTACAACATACCGCAACAAACGATTAGCTGTGCGCCGTGCGCTTCAGCATTCGCACAAGCAGCATCCCAACGCGTACGATCTGCTTGGCGGCTTTTGCGCGCAGCTCATTCTACGCGATCCGCATCTCCTCGATCGGCGACAGTCCTGTCAGGTGCGCGCGCTCCGCTTGGCGCGTCATGAACGCCGACTGCGTGGTGTTAGCGGTGCGGCCATAGTCCACGTCAGCTGCCACATCAGTGACGCCTGGTCCGGCATTCTTCACTCCTGCTGTTGCTGCTCCTGCATTCGGCATTCGCGTGCGTCTTTTCGAGCTAAAGGCGTCAGGTTGAGGTTGCATGCATCATTTGGGTTACTTCTCTGCACCAAGACTCGCATTCCCAGCCCACTGCTCTTCTTCCAAAGCGCTGCAGCTCTCGCGCGCTCCTGCTTCTGCTCATCAGTAGTGGCCATGCAGCGAGGTGGTGGCAATGGCAAGCAGCAGGACGACGCCACCGAGGTAGGCTACTCTACACCTCCCAGATGCCTCTTGTCCCATTTTGTATCCTAAAGCACTTGCTCTGACCCAATATCCTAGATGATGGAGGCTCAGCGACTGGCTCCGTCCACGAGCCCGTCGAAAGAAGCCGTGGTCGCGAAGGTTCCTGTGGGTATCCTCAACTTTGAGCCCAACTACGTTGTGAACACTGACCCCAACTCGCCCTCCAAGTGCACGACCCTGAGGGACTCGTCCCACATCACAACCCCAACCTCATTCGTCCAGCACTCGACGGGCTTCTCTGTCGGCGGCGGCCAGGTGGTTGCAAAAGTGGACCCTGCACTGAAAGAGGATGGCGAGATCGAGCCGAAGGTGTTCGTTCCCTACGAGCGAATGGAGAACCTACCGCCGCGCAAAGTCGAAGTGGAGCGCAAGAAGCGACTCTACGAGTCCGCGAACGTCAGCGAGCTGCTCAAACAGCGCATGGAACAGTTCCAGAAAACCCCCATGTACAAGAAAGTGCGCGACGACACCAGTGGCGCGGCCAAGATGATCATCGACACCCTCAGTCTCCACCTGTTTGACGACGAAAGCTACGAGATCCACAGTCCCCAGGAGTGGATTCGACTGGGGAAACGACACGACGGCAGCGTGCAGATCCCCGCGATCGCACTGTACACTGTCCGCGGGCTCTCGAGTTTCTGGCGCGACGGCCGCGTCATCGGCTACAACGCCGCCACGCAGATGTACTCGGTGAGGTTTCAACGCAACAAGAAAGCCGAAATCATGGACTCCGCGCGTCTGGAGATCTGCTTCATGGCCGAGGACCCGTACAACTTCGCCGACAGGTACATGAAAGCGCAGCTTTCGAGGCTCCAGGCGCAGGATTTGCTGCGCAAGAACCTGTACGTGGACTGCATGCCCGTCGAAGAGCTCCACAAGCTGGGCAACGAGAGTCTGAACAAGATCGTGCGGCTCGCGACCACGGTCTTCCACGACAAGAACCGCCGGATCCCCGACACGACGCGGATCTTGCACGAGATCCAGCTCAACTACCTCCGCGCGATGAACAAGACCATCTTTGACTTCCACCAGCAGCGAGGTCGGAACCCGGAGGTGTTCGCTACGTTTCTCCTGGGCGACGAGGAGAGCTCGGCAGGTCCCTGCGAGCGTGTGGTTGTCCAGTCGAGTGCGGGACGGAAAACCGAGGCGCCTCCGGTCGACTACGCGGACCAGTTCATTGGGTTCTCCTTCCAGACTTTTCTGACGTCCCCCGAGGCGCTCGCAGCGTTGCTCAAGGTGAACGAAGAGTGCTACCGCGTGCTGCAGATCGAGCTCTTCAACGTGAAATCCGGTCGGAGCACGAAACTCGAGGAGTTCCAGCAGCGCCAGCAGGCGCTCGAGCGCGTGGCGCTCAAGACGATCAACGAGGAGTGGCCGACCAAGATCGCCAACATCATCAAGACCTCGCTCGCGAACGTCGGCAAAGGCTGGTAATACGAAGCGATCAACCAGCAGCTCCAGAAGGTCCCGCAGAACATCGAAGAGCTGACCGAGGTGAGCACGTACCTGGAGAGCGTGAGCACCCAGATGGCGCCGCTGCTGACGCAGAGCCAGCAGCTGATCAAGTTCCGCATGGTGCTCGACAATCTCCAGTACCACTACGAGCGCGAGGACTTCATGACGATCTGGCGAGTGCGGCTGTGTCCCAACACGATCCACGAGCAGACCAAGCGCATGCACCACATCCTGCAGATGCAGAAGGCGCAGTTCTCGAACGACATGCGCGACCAGCAGGTGGAGTTCACCGAGTCGCTGCGCGTCCTGCACAACGAGGTGGACGGCTTCCGCCAGTACACGGACCTGGCGCGGCTCGACCAGATCTACAAGTACGCCATCAACATTGAGCAGAAGATCTTCAAGGCGGACGACGACCCCAAGCTGTTCAACTCGCGAGAAGCGCTCTTTGGACACGAGATCACGGACTACGACGAGATCCAGAAGATCCGTCGGGACTTTCGATCTTGTCCGAGAGCAAGGACGCGAAACTGGTGCAGCCACACCTCAAGAAATGCTTTGAAGGCGTGGTCTCGGTCGAGTTCCAAGCGGATCTGACGATCACCGCGATGATCTTGGCCGAGGGCGAGAAAGTGGCCATGGCCAAGCCCGTGAACCCCGTGGGCAAGAACGTCGAGCACTGGATGACCGAGATCGAGGAGATGATGCGCGTCTCGATCCTCGAGGTCATGCTCAACTCGATCCAGGACTACACCAAGATCTCGCGCACCAAGTGGATCCAGAAATGGCCGGGCATGTGCGTGCCGAACGGCAGCCAGTTCCACTGGACCAGGGAGATGGAGGAGAACATGGCGGCTTCGGGGAGTGACGGCGTGGAGAAGATGATGGAGCGTCAGTTTTCGCAGCTCGCTGACATGGTCGAGATGGTACGCGGCCACCTCGACAAGCTCGCGCGCATCAGTGTCGGCGCGCTCACGGTCATCGACGTCCACGCGCGCGACGTGACTGCGCGGCTCGTGCACAACAAAGTGAGCACGAAAGAGGACTTCATGTGGTCCAGTCAGCTGCGGTACTACTGGGAGGACGAAGTAGTGCTGCTGCTGCGCGCGCTACAAGACGTCAATTTGCCCAAGTTCCTGGCGCACGACATCCCGCTCTTCAACGGTATCATCGACCTGTTTCCAGGGGAATCTCGACCACAGCTGAACCTGGGAGCGCTCATTCGAGTGATCAAGCTCACGATCGAGAAGCAGAAGCTCCAGGTGCACCCGTTCTTTCTCATGAAAGTGGTGCAGCTCTACGAGGCGCTCTGTGTGCGACACGATCTGATGGTTGTGGGAGCCACGGGTGGCGGCAAGTCCTCGAACCTGAACGTCCTCGCTGAGGCGCTAACCGAGCTGAAGAACTTGGGCGAGATCGGCCACGCCTACGAGCGAGTGCTCCGATGCCAATTGAACCCGAAATCGATCACGATGAGCCAGTTGTATGGCGAGTTTGATGCAAATACTCACGAGTGGCAGGACGGGGTCCTGTCGACTTTGTACCGCGAAGCCGCCAGCGACACCAAGCCGGATCGCAAGTGGGTCATCTTCGACGGTCCCGTGGACGCGATCTGGATCGAGAACATGAACACCGTGCTCGACAACAAGAAACTGTGTCTTGCGAGTGGCGAGATCATCCAGATGTCCAGCGAGATGACGATGATGTTTGAGGATCTGTCCGTGGCCTCCCCCGCTACTGTGAGCCGCACGGGCATGGTGTACATGGAGCCGTCCTCGCTGGGCTTTGACCCGTCCACCCAAAGCTGGCTCGAGAACCTGTCGCATGAAATTGGCGGTCCACAAATGGTTGGTCCACAGAACTTGCTCGATCTCTGGTCGGCACTGTATCGCCTGTTCGATCTGTGCCTGCGACCAGCACTCCAGTTCGTGACCAGCTACGTGAAAGAATGGCTCCCTCAGATCCCGTCGAACCTCGCGCAGAGCTCGATGCGGCTGCTCGACTGTTTCCTGGCGCCGCTCAAGAAAGAGGAGAAGAAAGGCGTGGAAATGGAGCAGATGGACTGCTTTCTGCGCAACATCGAGAGCATTTTCGTGTTCTGCGTGATCTGGTCGATCGGCGCGACGGGCAACGACGCCGGTCGCGTTCGCTTTGACGCGTTTGTGCGGCAAGAGATGACTGGCAACTGCTCGAAGAAGACGATCCCGCCACCTGGGCTTGTCTACGACTACTCGTTCGACATCGCAAAGGAGTCGTGGGTCCCGTGGCTCGACACGATCAGCAAGTTCTCCATCGACCCGAGCGCGTCCTTCTCCGAAATCGTGGTCCCCACGAGCGACTCGGTGCGCTCGACGTTCTTGATGAACCTAGCGCTTCCGCTGGGAGCCCACATGCTGATCGTCGGACCAACAGGCACGGGCAAGACCATGAATGTGAACCAGTTCCTCGAGAAGTCCGACCCAGATAAATTCATCCCGCTGAAAATGTCGTTCTCAGCGCAAACGAGCGCGAACCAGACCCAGGACTTCGTCGATTCCAAGATGGAGAAGCGGCGAAATGGCGTGTTTGGTCCCGCGGCCGGGAAGAAGTTCATCATCTACGTTGACGACCTGACCATGCCCAAGCAGGAGGAGTACCTCGCGCAGCCTCCGATCGAGATCCTGCGCCAGTGGTTCGACCAGAACGGATGGTACGACCGCAAGCTGCTCCAGTTCCGGACGATCGTCGACGTCGTGTTTGTGTGCTCGATGGGACCCCCGGCGGCGGACGAAACCCCATCACGCCGCGGTTTGTGCGCCATTTCAACATTGTCGGGTACACGGAGATGTCGGACGAGAGCAAGACCGTGGTGTTTGATACGATCTTGGGCAACTTTCTCCAAAAGTTCTCGGAGGAGATCAAACCCCTCGAGATCGCGAGAAAGTTTGTGAAATCCTCGATCTACATCTACAACGCGGTGATCGCCGAGCTGCTGCCGACGCCCGCGAAGTCGCACTACACGTTCAACCTGCGCGACCTCGCCAAGGTCTTCCGAGGTGTACTCATGGGCGACTCGAAGCGCATCTCCAAGCTCGAGCAGATGGCGCGACTCTGGCTCCACGAGAACATGCGCGAGTTTGAAGATCGCTTCACGACCGCTGCGGACCACTCGTGGTTCCAGGAACTGCTGAAAACCCAGGTCGCCACTCTGTCTGGCGAGTCACTCGGTTCGGCGTCGCCGAGTGGCGCGACGACCTCAAGAAGTGCCTCATGAAAGCGGGAATCGACGAGAAGCCGATCGTGTTCCTCTTCTCCGATGTCCAGATCGTGCACGAGACCATGCTCGAAGACATCAACAACGTGCTCAACAGCGGCGACGTGCCCAATTTGCATGCGCCAGAGGACCTCGACCAGATCGGCAACCACTGCCGCTCAAACTGCGCCAAGAAGGAGATCCCGCCGACGAAACTCAACACTTTTGCGCAGCACTTGCTGCTCGTGCGTCAGAACCTGCACTTGGTGCTCTGCATGAGTCCGCTGGGCAATCTCTTTCGCGACCGCATCCGCATGTTCCCGTCGCTCGTGAACTGCTGCACGATCGACTGGTTCAGCGAATGTCCCGCCGAGTCCTGGACGAAGCGCTCCCAGCCCTCGAAGCCGCAGTTCAGTGCCTTAATCGCCTGAGAAAGTCCGATATCGACGAAGTGAAGGCGCTCAAGAACCCTCCGCACGACGTCAAGCTGACCATGGAAGCTGCGTGCATCATCTTTGGCATCAAGCCGACGATGAAAACCGATCCGGACAAAGCCGGACAGAAAGTGAAAGATTACTGGGAGAGCGCGCAGAAAACGATTCTCGGCAACGCCAAGAAGCTCATGGAGGACATGCTCAAGTTTGACAAGGACAACATCGGCGAGAAGATCATCCAGCAGCTGGACCCGTACATTGAGATGGAAGAGTTCTCGCCAGCGTCCGTGCGCAAGGCAAGTTTGGCGTGCGAAGCCATTTGCATGTGGGTGCGCGCCATGCGCACGTACCACAATGTCGCGAAAATGGTCGAGCCCAAGAAGATCGTGCTCGCGCAGGCGCAAGCAGAGCTGGACGTCACGATGCGCGTCCTCGCTGACGCAAAAGGAAGACTGCAGGCAGTCGTGGACCGCCTCGTGGAGCTCGAGAAGAGCTACAACGGCGCAGTGGACAAGAAGGATCAGCTCGTACGGGACGTGCAGCAGTGCGAAATCCGACTCGAGTCTGCGCTCAAGCTGATTGGGTTGCTCGGAGGCGAAGAAACGCGATGGGTCGCGACGATCCGGCAGCTGAACCAGGATTACACCAACTTGATCGGCGACGTCGTGATCTCCGCGGGGACGATCAGCTACCTCGGCACGTTCACAAGCGAGTTCCGAGAGAGCTGCGTGTCGGCATGGTACACTGGTCTCGAGCAGTTCAATATCCCACACACGCACGGCTGCAACATCGTCACAACGCTCGCTGATCCTGTCAAAGTGCGCGGGTGGCAGATCGCAGGACTCCCGTCCGATAGCCTGTCGGTGCAGAACGGTATCATCATGGCTCGCGCGAGGCGCTGGTCGCTGCTGATCGAACCGCAGGGTCAGGCGAACCGCTTCATCAAGAATCTGGGCAAAGACACGTCGGAGAACGGCATCGACGTGATCAAACTGACGGACAAGGGCTTTCTCAAGACTGGAGAATGGGATCCGCTTCGGCAAGTGGATTCTACTGGAAAACGTCGGCGAGTCGCTCGATGCCACGCTGGAGCCCATCTTGCTGCAGAACAAGTTCAAGCAGGGTGGACAGGTGGTGATGAAGATCGGCGACTCGACCGTGCCGTACAACACGTCGTTCCGGTTCTTCATGACGACAAAGCTGCCGAACCCGCACTATCCGCCCGAGACGACTGTGAAAGTGACGCTGTTGAATTTCACGATCACACCAGAGGGACTGGAAGACCAGGCGCTCGGCGTAGTCGTGCAAGAAGAGATGCCCGAGCTGGCCGAGAAGAAGAACTCGCTCGTGGTCTCGAACGCGCGCATGAAAGCCGAGCTCGTGGAGATCGAGAACAAGATCCTGTACATGCTCGCGAACTCGAAGGGCAACATCCTGGACGACACGGAGCTCATCGATACCCTGGGCAAAGCGAAGATCACCTCGGAGGACATCAATGAGAAAAATGGTGGAGGCAGAGATCACCGAGAAAGCCATCGACGAGTCGCGGCGTTGCGTTCCGTGCCTCGCTGCTGTTCTTTTGCACCGCGGACCTGGCACTCGTCGACCCGATGTACCAGTACTCGCTGCCGTGGTTCGTCGGTCTGTTCGTGAAAAGCATCCGCAGCGCGAAAGAGAGCGACCAGCTGGAAGAGCGACTCGCGAATCTGAACGACTCGGCGACTTACTCACTGTACCGCAACATCTGCCGATCGCTCTTGAAGAGCACAAGCTCTTGTTCTCGTTCTTGCTCATGATCAAGCTGCTGCAAGGCACGAACAAGATCGACATGCTCGAGCGGCGGTTCCTGATCGCTGGATCCACGCCGAGCTCCGTTGAAGCTGCGAATCCCGACACCAACTGGATCGAAGACCGTACGTGGCGCGAGGTGTGTGCACTCTCGACCTTGCCTGCATTCGAGACTTTTGTCGGCAGTGTGCGCAGCAACACGTTCATGTGGCGGAAGATCTTCGACTCGTCCGACCCGCAGCTGGAGCGACTGCCATCGGCACTGGACCGCACGCTGAACTCCTTTCAGAAGCTCTGCGTCCTGCGCTGCTTGCGTCCTGATCGGATGACTGAAGCCATTCAGAACTTTGTCGTCGAGCACATCGGCCGCCGGTTCATCGAGCCTCCGCCTTTCGATCTCGTGAGCTCATATGCGGATGCGACTGTGACCACGCCGATCATCTTTGTGCTCTCGACCGGCTCCGATCCGCGAAGGAGCTGCTTGCATTCGCCGAGACCATGAAGATGAACCGCAAACTGAACTCGATCTCGCTAGGACAGGGACAAGGTGCGATCGCCGCCAAGATGATCGAAGAAGCAATCACGAGCGGCAAGTGGGTGCTCCTGCAAAACTGCCACTTGGCGATCAGTTGGATGACTCAGCTGGAGCGGATCTGCGACGAGCTCAATCCGGACTCCACGCATCGCGACTTCCGCCTGTGGCTCACGAGTCGCCCGTCCAGCTCGTCCCCGACATCGGTCTTGCAGAATGGCGTGAAGATGACGAAAGAGCCGCCAAAAGGCATCCGAGCGAACCTGAAGAACTCGTACATCAAGCTGACAAATGAGACCCTCGACGTGACGTCAAAGCACTTGTGGATGCATAATAAAAATGAGACAGAAAACAACGAGAGCAGAGACATTTACCCACAGCACCTGGGAAGCTTGAGCAGCTGCATTTGCGTATATATCTTGAGTTTTCTCTTCGGCGCAACCCACTTTTTGTATCTAAGCCTTGATTTGCTTGCGCTCTATCTTCTCTCCGTTCAGCACTTTCTTGATCTCGGCGCCAGAGAGCGTCTCGTACTCGAGCAGCGCCTTCGCGATCTTCTCCAGGTCCCCGCGATGGGTCTCAAGAATCGCCTTGGCGCGCTTGTACGACGCGTCGCACAGCTTCTTCACTTCCTCGTCAATGATCTTGTGCGTCGTTGGGCTAGTGTCGTTTGCACGCAGGTCGTGGAACACAAGCCCCACTTCGTCGCTCATGCCGTACTTGGTCACCATCACGCGCGCTAGATTTGTCGCCTGCTGGATATCTGACGACGCGCCGCCTGTGATCTCGTTCGCGCCGAACGTGAGCTCCTCGGCGATGCGACCGCCCATACACACGTCCAGTCTCGCGAGCAGCTGCTTTCTCGAAATGCTCGTCTGGTCGCCCTCTGGAAGCTGCGACACCATCCCAAGTGCTTGACCACGAGGCATGATAGTTGCTTTGTACACGGGGTGCGCGCCGGGAGTGTTGATCGCGACGAGCGCGTGGCCGCCTTCGTGGTATGCAGTTAGCTTGGCCGACTCGGGCGTGATCAGCGCAGACTTCCGCTCCGCACCCATCAGGATCTTGTCTTTCGCGTACTCGAACGAGTCCATGTCAACGACCTCGGCGTTCTTCATCGACGCGC
Organism: Globisporangium recalcitrans; assembly: GCA_023333815.1. NCBI lineage: Eukaryota > Oomycota > Peronosporomycetes > Pythiales > Pythiaceae > Globisporangium > Globisporangium recalcitrans. The sequence continues at coordinate 2,284 of JAASFO010000901.1, read as the reverse complement.
GCAACGCCGCTTCGTTCACGAGGTTGAACAGCTCTGCACCCGACATCCCAGGCGTCGCCCGTGCCAGCACGTCGAGATCCACGTCCTTGCCGAGTGGCACCTTGCCAGCGTAAAACTCCAGAATCTCTTTCCGCCCAGCCACGTCCGGAAGCGCCACAGTCACATGTCTGCATGCACAAAACCATTCGCGTTAGCTGTGAGGTAACATAAAAACCTTGAGCTCACTCGCAGGGCACGCACCTGTCGAAACGGCCAGGACGAATCAAAGCGTTGTCCAGCACATCTGGAAAGTTCGTCGCGCCGATCACAATGATACCCTTGTTCTGGTCAAAGCCGTCCATCTCGACGAGCAACTGGTTCAGCGTCATCTTCATCGCCTGCTGTTCCTTCATCTTGCGGGTACCGCCGATCGCGTCGATTTCATCAATGAAGATGATGCACGGCGCCTTCCTCTTGGCAGCTTCAAAGAGGTCGCGCACACGTCGCGCACCAACACCCACGTACATCTCCTCAAACTCCGACCCGGACGAGTAGAAGAACGGAACACCTGCTTCTCCCGCAATAGCGCGCGCCAACAACGTCTTGCCTGTACCTGGAGGTCCCATCAGAAGCACACCCTTTGGCAGATTCCCGCCCAGACGAGTGAATCGTTCCGGGTCCTTCAAGAATTGAACGATCTCTTCCAGCTCCTCCTTGGCCTCGCTCGCACCCTTCACATCGCTGAAACGCTTGTCACTGCCCGTCGCACTCGAGATCTTGGTCGCGCCGCCGATTTTGCCCACTTTCTCGTCCAAGATCGCGCCGAGAGCCGACACGACCAGGAACGCGACGCCGAGCGTGCGCAGCGTCTTCCACATGTTGTTCTTGAAGCTGCCTTCGACCATCGACACGTACACTGGGTCCTGCGCCGTCACACCCTGCGCGCCAGCCGCGCCTGCTGCCGCCAGTGCTGGCGTCGCGCCACCTCTGTACTTTGGCATGTTGCTGTGCTCGTGACCAAAGCGCTGCGTGCCAGCGAGCAACTCCGGCATGTCCACCGCATCAATGCGTCCAGTCCTATGCGAAAAAAGGAACAGAAACAGCCACGTATACAAAAATGAGAAAGCGCACATCCACACGAAGGACCATCAGCAGCAACACACGCGTTCTTACTTGACAAGCGCTTTGATATACTCCTTCTGCACGGCTTCGTCGACCGCGAAGCGGTTTTCCTCGATGCGTCGGATCACAAGCGCCGGGTAGTTCTTGTTGAGTTCCTGCAGAAAGCGCATCTGGCGGAACGCGTCCTCGGGGTGCAGGTTCGCGTCGTGCTCGAGCGACTTGAGGTGCTTCATCTTGCTGCGCTGCGTCATGTTGAAGATCGAGCGCTTGCTCTCGCCCGCGCGGGTCGCGAGCGCCGTCGAGCGGTTCAAGCCCGCGAGCGCCAGCTGTCCCGTCGGACGCTGCGCGGCTTGGTTCAGAAAGTGCGGGCGAAGCGCATGGTGTAATTGCTGTATCCGCACAACACACACACAACCAACAAGCGAGTGAGCACACATCAGCACGCATACAAAGGAGACCCACTGCGTTATGTAGACCATGTCCGTTTCAAGCCGATGTCCTTGGAGAGAGAGATCCGCACCACGCACAGGCACGCAAACACACAAACAGGAAATCTTCCTTCTCTCTCCTTTCTGTCTAATCACTCACACGCTCCGAGCCTCCTCTCGCAGCAGCGGCTGCTGCTCCAGTGCGCACTTGCGTCACGACGCGCGGTCGAACGGTCCACATCGCTCTCTCTCTCTCTCTTCTTGTTCCTTCCTTCCTTCTGAGCGACCTCCTTCACGCTTTCCCACCTGACACAATCTGTCAATCGATGGAACTCGCGAGTGAAGGAAGGAGATGGTGTGAATGAAGGGGAAAGCTGACAAAAAACGCTCTCTTTCCTCTTGAATAGAGTATGGCGCTTTGGACATAGTGGAAACTATACACAGATGGTCTTCTGCTGATTCCGTGCACTTTCTCGACCAAACTCTCGAAAGCCTTCTTTCTGTGATGTGCACCAGCTTAGCGTTTTAACGCTAAACAGAAAACAGTCGCGAAAAGCTACTTCTTGGAACGCTACGATCCCAAAACGACCAGGGTTGAAATCGTAGCGTTCCAAGTCGCAACAGCAATTCGGGCTTTTTCGTATGGACACGACAAAACTCACTGCTGCGAGAACACGAGCATCCTAGAAATGGAAGACGCTGTGTGCGAGAGGTGGTCAGAAGCTGTGAGATCAGTGTGGCTGCAACTCGCTGCC
>JAASFO010000900.1:0-11728 GCA_023333815.1 Globisporangium recalcitrans | reverse complement strand
TCTCGAGATGCTGCTCAAAGCTCCGCAGCTCTCTGTTGTTCCTCGGCGACAGGTCGTACTTCTCCTTGCGGAACTTGTTGCGATTCGCCTCAAACTCCTGCATCGCCGCGCGCTCCTCGAGCACTTTTCGGAGTGCTTCGGTGTCCAGTTCTTGGTCGAGTTTCGCATCTCTCGTGGTCTGAGCCCATTTCTCGTAGAAATCGTCCAGCATCGAGTAATAGAGCGACAGATTCGCGAGTTCGCGCTGCTGCAGGCGCTGGAGCTCAATGGGTTTGTTGGAGCTCGTCGCCTGCTCGGAGCTGTTCAATTCTCGTAGAGCTCTTCAGTGTAGAGACAGCTCCTCGATTCGAAGGATTTCTTCATCCTTCCACGGAGCTCTTCGCTGTTGCTGGCTGGACGTCTTCGAGAAGAGCCGAATGCTCCACCAGCGGGACAACGATCAACGGCAATCCGAATCTGTAAACCACAAGCTTTATAGTCTTGTGATGTCGTTTTCAATCGCTCCCATGTCCGTTCAAGTCTCCATGCCTTTTTCAGAAATGCATCGGAGCTCATGTTGCTGTTGGCTTTCTTCGTCGGACTCGCTTGATTTGATTGTTTTTCTGTCTACGTTTTTCGATTATAATAAATATCCGACAGCATCATCCTGCTTTGAACAAACTTGCAACATTGTTACACCACATTCTCGTTATCTACACACGTACAGCAGGCAGCAAGACGGATCGGATCGGGGTTCGTGAGCGTGAGGCGCTTCTTGGCTTAGAAGTTCTCGCTGTGGAAATCGTACTCCACATCCTTCACGCGGCGGTTCTTGTCCTGGTTGAACATCGTGCACTCTTCGTGGAGCGTGTTGCCCAGCGGCTTCGGCCCGCAGAAGAAGACGCCAATCTCTTCTTTCTCGCCGATCGGCGCGACGCGCTCGAGACGCGAGTGGTTGTCGGCGATGCGCGCGAACTCGCCCTTCCAGTTCGGGCGACCAAAGTGCGTCATCTGCTTCGTCGTCAGCCCAGACACAATGTCCTGACCTTCCGTGTTGTGGATGAACTTCTGCAGCGCCTGGAGCGGCTCGATGACCTTCTCGTCCTTGATGGACGAGAAGTAGTTGTGGATCTCCAGGCGGTTCTCCGTGTCCATCTCGCTCAGCTGGTTCATCGTCTCCGTGAACCACATGAGCGCTTCCTGCTCGCGCGTGATCCAGTAAAAGTAGATCTTGCGGATCTGGAACGTCGGCGGGAAGCGCATGTGCGAGCAACCGGGACAACGGAAGCTGTCCCACTGGTAGAAGATGCTGCGCAGGATCGACGCGAACGGCGTCACACCGATACCCGCGCCGACGAACACCACCTCGCGGTAGCGCGAGTAATCCTGCGCTGGCGCGCCGACCGGACCGTCGATGTAGATCGTCGGGTACGGTGACATGTTCTCGGCGCCGTGGCCCTCCATGTCCAGGTTCGCGCCGTGCTTCTCTTGAATCTTGCCCACGACGTTGTACAGCGCGCCAGTCCAGTCACCAGCCTTGCGGATGTGCAGACTCAAGTAGTTGTCTTCAGGAGCCGACGAGATCGTGAACGGGTGCCACTCGAACTGCGAGATCATCGGGATGTTGATGAACATGTACATGCCCGGCTGGAACTTCTGGCCCTTGCCGAACGTCGACGGCTTCTTGATGAACAGCGCGCAGGCTTCCTTCGAGAGCTTCGCGTCCAGGATGATCGTCTTGCCGCCAAACACGTTGCCCATGCGGTAACGCTTTTCGATAAAGTAGATCACAATGGGAGGCGCGACCCACATCCACGCCTCGGGCTTGGCGACCCACATGGCCAGACCGTGCACGGCGATCAGGATGATGAACGGCAGGAAGAGCAAGTGCGTGAGCCAGAACGCGTTGAAGTTGCCGCGACGCATCTTCGGGTGCGTGAGCGGCGCAGCGATCGCCATGAGCACCACCATCAAGAGACCCGTCCAGATGGGGATGCGCTCCACGAACTCGAACAAGTTCTCATCGCGCACGAACGCCAGCTTGTAGTACTTGGACTCGGCCCAGACTTCGAGTGACACGGTGCGCGCGTAGTACACGATCATGATCCACGCCGCAGTGTGAGCCAGCGACGCGATGATCATCACGATGCCGCAGATCTTGTGGAACTCAATGTGCTCGTCGATCGGCACGAACTTGACGACGATCGGGAAGCTGCGCAGGGACGTGACAAAGTTGCGGCACATCGGCATCAGCACGCACAGCGTGTTCACCATGATGACCTGCGCGCAACCCTTGGCGATGCGAGGATAGTAGCCCACCGCAGGGTCGTACCCGAACCGCATGGCCTTGAGGACGAACACCGCAATCATGAGGACGAAATACAGCACGAGGCACAGGATCTGCGTGTCGTACTTCTTGCAGTACTTCTTGAGCTTGGACAGCGGCGAGCGCGGCTTGGCTGGTGCTTTTCGCCCACCACCGACCCTGGAGGCAGCCATGCTCGGGTTGCCTGCGTCAGCCTTGCTCTCGCTCTCGGGGTGCACGACGCCGCCAAAGTACACCCGGAACTCGTTGTACGTCATCTTCTCCGGGTGCTTGCTGCGCGCGAACAGCTTGCTCACGACGCCGTCAAAGTCAAACTCGCCGAGGAACTGCACGCTGTTGGCGACAAAAGTGGCTTCCAGGAACGCGCGCACGCCTTCTCTCGTGAGTACGCCCTGGTTGTCAATGTCAAACATCTCGAACAAGAAGCGGCACTTCTCGTCGTCACCCAGGGTCGAGCTCTTGACTGCGTCAATCATCACCGCGACCGACTCACGAGGAAGCGGCATGAACGCGATCGACGACGCGCGCTGCTCGTAGAAAGACTGCTTGCCCACATCGCTCGGCTTGGCCGTGTTGGTGAAGCGGCTGATGTCGAAAAAGTGGTTGTAGAACGACATCTGCTCGCCGCCGGTCGCACAGTCCTGGTCCTGGTTGTTGTTGAAGCCGCTCTTGTTCAATCCGTTGCTCGCCCCCAAAGACTCCACCTGCGCGTACGAGAGCGACATGGACTCCTTGTAAAGCGACTCCTTGAGCTGGTACAGGTCGTCCTTGTCCAGCTGGCCGCTCGGCTTGGAAAAGTTGGACGGACCACCCATGCTCGGCGCGAAGCTCGGGCGACCGCCGGCGTTCGTGCTCGAGTTGAACCCGTTCTTGTTTCTGCTGTTGCCCGCCTTTCCTGGTCCTCTGCTGGCACCGAGCACTGGCGGACGCACCACAGGTCCAATGACCGAGGGCATCGGCAGCTTGGCTGGACGCTTGCCGTTTCCTCCTGCTTTCTTGGAGTCCATGTCGACGTGGTTGCACGCGTGCTCGGACGGCGTGTTGCCCTTGAGCATCACGAAATCCGAGTCGCCTTCCTTGTTGGAGCGCGGCATGTTGTCCGCCGCGACAGCCGACGCAGCCGCGTCCGTGGCGTTGCTGGCGCTCGACTTGGTCTTGGTGAGCGTCTTGGGGTTGCTCCCGTTCGCCGCGTACCCGGCGCGGTCGAGGCGGTCTTCCAGATTGGACGGCGGGTTCCTGCTGCGGTGGTTGCCTTTTGCTCCCATGCTGTCTATCTGTCTGTTTGTCTATCTGTCTCTGGGATATGGATCTCGCTCGGAAGCTGCTTCTCGCCAAGAGCTGCCTGCTTGCTGGACGCGAAGAGCTACGGAAGACGCTCACTGAACGGAACGGAATGCGGGGCGGATGACGTGCTGAAGCTGCAAAGCACAGCACTCTGCCACTGTTGAATGTGGTGTCGTTGCGCCGCGCGTTCCTTGACGCTTCCCTCCGTTCCTCTTGAATGAAACGGAATGGCTCGGAGAAGGCGCCGCAGAGAGACTCGAGAGTGATCGGTAGTCTAAGCGGTCGCTTGCGGAGCCGGTATAGAATTAGAGAATGGTGCTCCGAAAGCGCAGCAGCGAGTTCCTTTTTCCGTTTTGGCTTCTGATGCGAGCTCACAGTTACACAGCCTCTTTCTCTCTCTTACTATCGCGTTCACTGTTTGTTTTGGGTCTGATGAACGACAAAACACCCAAACCCCATCACCTACTTGAACAGACAGGACAGAGAGGAAAAAGAAACTGGACGTTTGTATGGACTCGCAGTGCGATCAGTGCCCTGTCTCTGCACCCGCTTCATAGTGAAAGAAAAGCAGATGGAGTCTCAGAACGCATCGTTAATGCTGGACAAATCGGATCAAGGCAAAGCGTGAAATGGAAGCAAAGCAGCTAACCAAAGCGTGAAGGTTGTTTGCTTGAGCGGATAGATAGATATATATGTCGGATCGAGTGTGAGATGAGATGTGGGAGTGAACCCAGAGGCGAGAGCGCTTGATGGGATTTGAGTATGGAATACAATTACGCAAAGTGACCGTTTGCGAGTGGCTGGTCAGTGTGAGCTCCTGATCTTTTTGACTCTCTGAACGTCACATGTTGCGGTGACACAGATTTCAGCACGCAGATTATCTTGGTGCATGGCTTAAATGACCTCTATACGTGATGAGAATGCAAACATTGAGTTTGTCAGATGCAAACCTCTTTGGTAAACATTCGAGAGGATATGCAATATTGAAGGCAGTTTAGGAGTTTTGCTTCACACAGCATTTCGGAGCGTCAAAATCACTCACACGCTCGACAACAACACACACAATAGCGAGCGACTTGTCTCTTGCCGGCTCTTCTGAACCAGCTGATATTCGGACAAGCCAGCACAGCGCGGCTAGGGCTCTTTCCCTCCAATCACACATCACCGAGCCATCGAAACATACGGAGAGTTCAGCACATTTCGCACGCGCAACAAAACCCACGCAACAGCCTTTTCGCGAATCCTCTGGCTAGGGTGGCAGTGTTTTATCTGCCTTTTGGAGAGGAACCAACCACATGAGTCTGTCCAATCCCTTCAAAACATCCCAGGAATGTAAAATCCGAGCAGGATATCGCATGGTCACACTTGAGGAATCGCTCACAAGTAATCGGCCGATCCGATTTCCGCCAAACGCACCACCACCACCACCACCAACACCAACACTACCGTGGAGAGCGAATATCAGAAGGAGAATGACGTCGGGTGGCATGGGCGATCTGACTGTGATAACCCGTTCGATTCAGTTGACTCACATTTCGTCACAGAGACGAAGGGAACGCAGAGCCCTCGAGAAGCTTTCGTCCATTTCGTGTGGGGAAGATGTAGAAACCGGCATTACTGCGTCTGACTGATCATTACGCCACCGCCGCCCGCGTCTCACCTTGAGCAGAATGTTTAGTCTTCGAGCGTGGTGTCATGGTGTGCGATTAGATACAAAAGCAATAAATACTAGCAACAGAAGCGTAGCAATGGAGTGCAGTGTCAATATCTTCTGCAGGTGAGAAAGTAGGCAAGCGTCAAGCTTTTGTCCTCCATTCTGCACATATTTTACCGTGAAAAAGAAAAACGCTTGAGTTCACTTTCTGGAAAACCTGCCGAATAGCATATCTCTTCACTCGCTTCTTGACGCTTATGCTGATTTCGTTCTTGGTGCGAATCACAGCGCAAAGCACGCAAGATGGACGCTTTCTTCCAAGACCTATCCTGCCAGCTCAGTGGAACTCGCGCGTACTAATTAATGGCTTGAGTGCGCCTCACACATCCACATGGCAGCAGGTTGACTGCGCATTTCATGCGCTCTTGGCGTGTGTCCCCAAGTCTGAGGTGGGAGTCGGTCTGGACGCGCGTGAAACGGGATTTCGTGGAGAGCTGCACAATAGAAATGCGAGAGAACCAAACGCGCTCGCGTGTCTGTGGCGCCATTCAAGGTGGTGGGAGGATGCGGTGTGTGACGGTGTTGTTCTATCGCCAACGATGTGTTTGGATCATGCGCGCGTGGACGCACTGCTTCTCTGGCTTTGTCCCTGCGGATGCATGAAAACGCGGACAGCGAGTGAGTGCAGCACTGAAATGAGCGAGTGGCATTTATCGTATGGGCGTGCCAACTGCTTCTACAGCACAGCCAGCGTTCGTGCAGACGTGGTCGCGCACGATCCGCTTTTATACACGGACAATGCATGCATGTGTGTGTGTGTGCCGCGGACCAGCAGGACGAAGCTTCCTCCATTCATTCATACGGGCGGCCGAGCAAAAAACGCATCTGCAGCCAGTTGATTTCTCTCGCTCTACGCTCAGTTGATTGAGAGTGAGTCGAGAGCGAATGCGATGTCGCTCGTACGGTCGCATAGGGACGCAACTCAGTGACACCACATTGACATTAGCTTTGTCCCTTCGCCTTTCGCATCGGAAGTGAACTTGAATTGATTGGCTCAACATGGTCGGCGCTTACTGATCTCGCTGTGTCCAGGAACCGTCCTCGATCCCATCTGTTTGCCTTGAAGCCGCCTGCCTACCGTATCAACGAAATGAGCGACCACGCTCCGTCAGCTGAACAAATCCGTGCAAATGATCACTCGCTCTCTCACGGTGGTGCTCTCTCGTCTAGCGTCGTCTCGAAGAGTTGTCGCGTCGCTGCTCATCGCGTCTGTGGTGTGGATGTGATTGCGGATCGGCGCGGTGCGTGTGGTGGCGGTCCCGACTGCGACTGCGATCTCTTTCTGCAGCTCTTCCGGAGGGGCGGCGCGTGATGCTTGAGCCATCGCGTGCTTTCTCATCCCGCGTGTCGATCGTCATGTAGTTCTGCAGCAAGAGAGCGGCAGAGACACACCGATCAATTCGATCAGGTGCAACAACAAAGCGACAACGACAGGTTAATTAGAGGTTTGTGTTGGGCAGTCAAGTGGAGAGCGGCAGTCACCATCACGAGAAGCAAGCCCAGATAGCCAGAAGTGGACACTTACATCAGCGGAAGGATCGAAGCCGGCGCGGAATTGGTCCTGTGGGTTCGCAACAGTCAAGTACGTACGCACACACACACACACACAAGCAATTACGCGTACACACAAAGAGTTAATCGTCGTTCAACTTCCAGCTCTCACCCACGTGGTTCTGAAGCAGGTGACAAGATCCCAAAATCTGTCTTGTGAACGACGTACGTCGATGTGTTTCTTGAACTTGAGCTTGGCGGTCATCCACGACAGATCTTTCTCCTTCTCCTCTTGTTTTCTCGCAGCACTGCCGTCGTCGCCACCCTGCTCTGGATCACTGGTGTCACCGTCATCGCTGCTGTCCTCATCGAGGATTTGCCCGTGGTACCCTTCGCTCTTCTTCTTGTCATCGCTGTCGCTTCCCCCCTTGCTGCCCTTGTCCTCCCCACCACTCGCGCTCTTGTTCACTCCTTCGAGCTTCGCCTTGAACTGCATGAGCTTCTGGAGCGTCTCCTGCTGGCGACCCGACCGACTGCTCGCTTTCTTCTTCTGCAAGTACTTCTGGCGCTGCTGCTGCAGGGGCGTGAGCATGTCGTGGAACGCCTTGGCGTCGTCCTGCTCTTTCGCCTTTGAGCCCATGAGCACGGGCGTCGCTTTCTTGCTCATGCGGAGCTCTTCGCGCAGCCGCATGTATTCGTCCTGAGCATCATCCCCAGCGATCGCTTTGCTGCTCTTGGCTTTCGGTTTCTCCTGTTTCTTCAGCGCTTGTGCGGATTCCGCCTCACTGGCAGACTCGGTGGTCTTTCTCGCGGCGGCCAAGGCGACTGCGGTTTTTAAACTCGCTCGCGCGGCTTCTTTCTTGGACACATCTGCGCCGTCACCGCTCTCCTTGGTCTGCTGTCCCATCATGCTGTCGCTATTTGTCGTCTGTGCGATCTTCTGCAGCAGCTCTTCGTCCACTTGCGCTTTCAACTTCTTGTCGTCCAGCAGATCGTGGCTGCTCATGAGCTTCTTGGACTTCTTGCTCTTCTTCTTGGCGACTTCCTGCTGGAACTCTTCCTCTTCGTCGCCGAAAGAGAGCAATTTGAGGTCTTTTGTCGCCTTGCGCTCGCGCTTCTTCTTCTTCGCGGCATCTTCCGCGGCACTCGACGCGGACTTCTTGTGCTGGATTTCTCTATTTGAGCATTCGCATTGGAGAGCAGTATTCATCAGCATCACATGTGTCATGCGGGGGTCTCACCAATCGAGAAACACCATTGCATATGGCGTCCATTAACACCACGCGGTGATCGCACAGGAGCTGAGCACAGGCAGCTTGTGCACGAGCGTTCGTTCCTCACACAGAGACAGACAATGTGGCTGGTCTCACCTCGGTACGATGTCTTCAAACGGGTTCCAGAGCACTTCGGCGCTCAGCAGTTTCGGTGGATGCAGCGGCCGGTCCTGCGCGTCTGTTTCGACGTCACCAACGCTCAACAAGTTGAAAATCGTGTTGCCCGTGATCTACAATGCACGCCAGATGCCTCAACGGCGGTGAGTCGGACAGGCGCTCAAAGAAGAACCATACAATGCATGCCCCGCATGTGCTCACCTTGCCGAAGATCGTGTGCTTCTTCTCGAGAAACTCGCAGGCGTCGAGCGTGAAGAAGAACTGCGAGTGGTTCGAGTTCGGCTTGTTCTCGTTCGCCATCGCGACGATGCCGCGGTGGTTGAACTTCAGGCGCGAGTGGAACTCGTCGATGAACGCGCCGTCGTAGACGCTCTCGCCGCCGTTGCCCGTGCCCGTCGGGTCGCCGCCCTGCACCATGAAGCCCGCGATGATGCGGTGGAAGATCGTGTCGTCATAGTACTAACATGGGGCGAGCAGACGCAGAGAGAGAGAGAGAGAGAGCACAGTCAGTTTGAAGTGATGAGTGAGCATGAGTGATCGAGTGGAGGCAAGACAGAGCAGAGCGTGTACGAGCGACGCACCCCTTCGAGGCAGAGCTGCACAAAGTTGCGACAAGCCTTGGGCGCCTGCTGCGGCCAGAGCTCCACGTCCAGGTCGCCGAAGGTCGTGTGCAGCAGCACTTTGCCCTCCGTGTTGGGCTCGGTGATGTAGATATTCGACATCTTTGCGGCTTCTGTCTGCTTGACTGAGTGTGAGTTTGTGTTGCCACGCTTTTTGGTTCATTTCAGATCCACAACGAGTTTTGCCTTTTATTGGATGGAAACTTCGTTGTTTGCGCTATTCTGTCCAACCAGCGACCAGCACTATAGGTTAGAAATGATCGATCTAGCGTTTCTAAATGGCTCACCATTGTGCCTTTTCAAGAAGCAGTCGCCAATGTGAAGCGCACGAGCGTGAACGAATCTGCACGGAGCAGCTCACAGAGAGAGAGAGAGAGAGAGCAACGAAAGTCAGTAAACAGTAGAGACGGTCGCCATGGTGACGCGCACGGGGCGTCTGGTGATGGACATGAAGACGGGCAACGTCGTGGAGGAGGTCAAGGAGGACCAGATGATGGTCGCGCTCTACGACCCGGCGTGCGGCACGGACGTCGCGGCGCTCGCGTTCCAGCGCGTGGTGCGCTCCGACTTCGCTGCGTGAGCTCTGCTTGTTTCTGGCGTTGGCAGCGACGATTGCGAGCTGCCATGTACGTGGTGGGTGGCTGTCTACTTACTCTTGTTGTTCTCCGTGTGTGCAGGCAAAAGATCAACTTGCTCTTCGGCTGCAATGCCGCGCTTCTGAAAGACCCTTTTGGGAGTACGTTGGCCAATTGTCGCTGTATGAGCGAGTGCGTACCGTCCGCATATCACTTAGCTGGCTGTATATACGTTGCTGCTGTACTTTGTCCCATTAGATGTGCTCTGGCCGAAAGACTGGATGGCGCAGGTGCTCCCGCCGAAAGGCAAAGACAAGTGGTACTGCGTCATCCACGAACGCCTCGAACCGCCGCCGCAGGACGATCTGAAGGACCCCATGTACTCCGGCCAGACCATCCTCGTGCTCTCCCACGTGCCTCTTGCCTGCGAAGCCACCGACCTCAAGACGTGGCTTCTCTTTGGCGTCGCGCAGGACTTCCAGTCGCTGAAAGCAGTGCGAGCTGAGATCGACATCGCGCAGAAAAAGAAATCGGTCGTCAAGCAGAAAGTCGCCGCACTGCCATCCATGGACGCGGACGGCGACCCAGCGCAGCAGGCGGAGCTGCGCAAGAAACTCGCGGACGCGATCGCGAACCACGCGGCGCGCTTCGACGCGCAATTGGAGCTGCTGACAAAGAGACGGAGGCGCATTGAGAAGTTCCTCATGACCGAGCCGATGCAGCTTTCCCCACTGCCAAGGGATGACTTACCAGGAGGTCAAGGGAGGCAACAGGAGGGCGAAGTGCATGTTGAGACCCGCACGTGGGTGGTCAACTTCACGAGTCCTCGCGGCCAGGAGCTCGCGTCGGTCGCGATGGACAAGTGCGACTGGAACTACGTCTGCTTGGTGCAGACGCGACCGCAGCCCAAGGCGTTTCTCGAAGACGACCAAGTGGAGAGCGACGTCACGAGCGCGGAAGAGCTGGAGAAGGAGCTCAACATGCGCGCTGTGCGTCTCAAGCGGCTCAAGCACGGCGCGGGCGAGTTCATGGAGCCCGTGGTGTCGCTAGATGAAGACAGAGAGAATGCCGAGCCTCTGAGTCCCTGGGATGACGAGTTCCACATCTCGTCGATTGGCGCCATGTACGCCGGCGAGTGGCGGCTCGGACAGAAGCACGGCAGGGGCGTCGAATACACCAACTCGGGCTTTTACGACGGCGAGTTTGTCGAGAATGTTAGAACTGGCAAGGGCAAGCTCGTGTTCGGCAAAGGCACGACGTGCGTGGGCACTTTTGAGCGGCTCTCGCGCAAATACGAGCACGGCAAGAAATGCAAAGACCGGGTGTGCAGTCCGTCGCTTTTGAACGGTGACGTGTTTCGAGACGGAGTAGCGCAGGGTGAGCTGATGCGAATCGCGTTCCCCGATGGCGCGACCTACGAGGGCAAGATGGCGGACGGGAAGGTCACGGGTTTTGGCAAATACACGTCGTCCACGGGTGTGGCTGACGAAGGTTTCTTCCAAGAAGGGCTGCTCCACGGCGAAGGTTGTTCGCGGAGATTCCCAGACGGGTCCGTGCACGAAGGTGCGCTCGTGCAGGGTCAACTGCATGGACAGGACAGGCGAGTGGAGCGCAATGGCGATTCCTACGAAGACTACTTTGAAAATGGCGTCAAACATGGAAGAGCGATTTCCTATTTTGATAGGAAAACATCCAAACACGTGGGCTTTTGGCACGAGAACGCCATGAATGGACGCGGTGATTTCTACTACAAGCATCGTGGTGGTGGTGGTGATAGTGGTGGTGATAGTGGCGGTGGAGAGCCAGCAAAGCCCAAGACATCAGGCGACAACAAAGAAGAGCAAGGACTGGACGAAAAGGGGGACGAGCGGTGGAATTTCTGGTACGAAGGCAGCTTCCTCCACGGCGAGAGCGTCGCGCGCCACCGCCACGTGGACCTCCACAGCCAGTTCCCGCACCACCTCCCATTCACGACGAACGGCAAGAGCTCCGAGAAGATGCCTTTCCTCACCGACATTCTGCCAAAAACCCTCTCGAAACTAGAATTGCGAAACAAGAAGGACGCTTTACAGCGCACAAAGCGAGAAAAGCGTATCTGCAGCAGCGCGAACTCGCGAATCTGTCGCTCTATTACTCGATGCTGGACGATTTCTACGAGAAATGGGCTCAGACCACGAGAGATGCGAAACTCGACCAAGAACTGGACCCCGAAGCACTCCGAAAAGTGCTCGAGGAGCGCGCGGCGATGCAGGAGTTTGAGGCGAATCGCAACAAGTTCCGCAAGGAGAAGTACGACCTGTCGCCGAGGAACAACAGAGAGCTGCGGAGCTTTGAGCAGCATCTCGAGA